>JAEANM010003666.1:0-22021 GCA_017656035.1 Myanophis thanlyinensis
CTGAGATTGTGGATTTGGGGTTTTCATGAGCTGTATGCCATAATCATCTCAATTATGACAAATCACGGCTTGAACTACCTTGCTTTGCATGTAATGAGTCTATCTCATATTAGTTTCACCTTTTAAGTTGCATTTACTGAAATAAATAAACTTTTGCACGATATTCTAATTTTCTGAGTTTCACCCGTATTGCTGGAAGAGAAGAAATTTAGAACATGGTGATTGATCAGGGAGAGATCAGCTAAAAGGCTTAGTGATTAAGTAACTTGAAATGGTCCCTGAACAAATGGAAATTAAAAGAGATCCTATATTTTGGGCCATTCTTTAGATTGTAGATTTTTTCAGTTTAAAGCAAAGAGAAGGAAGAGGAGCAGTATACTATAGTGTGGGAAATCTATGGCCAGATCCATTATGTCTAGGTGAACCAATAACAGATTGGAGTACAAGCAACAGGATTAGTACAGAGTATTTTTAAGAGAAAATTTAATTCTGACCCTCTACTTGTCAAGAGCTGGGGCAAGGACAAGCTCACTCTATTTCATGGCACTCGGGTCTCGAACCTGGGCCAACAAGTCCAGTGTCTTTACTATTGAGTCATGATTCCACCTGTTAACATTAAGTAATCCCCACTATTTTCAGTACAACTTATCACCAAAAAGTATATATGATTTTTTTTAAAAGTACCTTATGATGGATTATGTAAGCAAGGAATAAATCAATACTTTGAAACTTTTTACAGTATATTCTCCAACTTGTGTTCCATTTATTGTTTGTTCAATTTATACTTGTGCTAGCAGTTGTGCTTTGAGTGCTTCTAGAAACTAACAAATCATATTTGTTAATTTAATTTGAATGTCATGTGTCTTATCAGGAAGCACTAAGAAATTTCATGACTGTTATTGATGGATCCTGGACACCTGCAACAGATATGATCCATCTTACTTGAAATACTTTTCAAATGGCGAGGATTTGGAGATAGCAGACCACATGGCATTGATTTTCTCAGATGGAAATCTAGTGCTGATTGAAAAGCACGATTGTTACTAAAGTTTTAGTTGATAAGGGTTTTTTTAAAGGAAAAATGAAGAGAATCTTTCTGCAAAAAGAACTGAAAATGTAGAAACTATTAATATCAAATTAAAGATTGTTTCCAGCACAGTAAGCTAGAAATAAAAAAGGATTTGTTTGGGTACAGTCTTTCAGCCTATAATCTTTTTAAATATGCTACTACTTGCTTTATTCCTTCTATTTAGCCTTTTAAGTGCATATAAGGACGAAATAAACAAAGCAGACAGACGCATAGCTAATAGGCTTTATAGGGTTAGCTTTTTATATTAGCTCGATGAATTTCACAGTTTTGTAAAATATATTTACTTACATTCATGTAAGTTAAGGTGAAAAACTTAAGGATGCTTACTACATTTTATTGGTTTTTTGTTTTCTTTTTGCTTTTGGTCGCTGGCTGTAACAATGTATCTTTCCTTAATATGCTATTATGTTGTGTGAAAAGATGGTTTTAAATTCAGTTACCATATTTTTGTGCTATAAGATGTACTTGACTATAAGATGGACCTAGATTGAAGAGGAAAACAATGGGGGGGAGTATTTGGCTTCTGCACGCCCTGTTTTGGGCCCTTTTTTTCAGCCCATTTTTCAGGTCAAAAAAGGCCGGAAACAGGGCAGAGGCCAAAAAACAGCCAACGGGTGGGCTGGCCTTCAGCAATATTCATTCTATAACATGCACAGACATTTTCACCCATTTCTAGGAAACAAAAAAGTGCCTCTTATAGTCCGAAAAATATGATATATCATGATCTATATTATTGCAGTTAGGTTAAATATGAGGAATAGTTTGTGACCATGTTTTTATGACTGATGAACCTGAAGGAAAATCCTCAATAGCCTAGCAACTAAACTTGCTGCTTTCTGGTTTAGGCTATAAAGGAAGATATTGCATAATCTTACTGATTGCGCTCTCTATTTTCAGACATGCCAGTACCTCTTGACTGTTCAGGTGCTGACTCTCAGTTGAGCCATACTCCTCTGCCAGTGCCTGCCTTCTTCAAGGAAGCAGAATGCAGTTTTTCCATCAAAAAGACCCGCCAACCACTCAGCTATACCCTTCCTCCACGGCCACGCCACAAGAACTTATTAGCTATGAGCCGGATTTTCTCCGACCGTCGTCTGCAGCCTTGGACCAAGCTCCAGCCACGTAGTGTTTCTTTCCAAGGCTTACCCAAGCAGAAATCGCCTCTACATAGTCATCTGTATGATGCCTCTAAAAGAGAGTTGTTTTTCAGGCAATGTTTTCAGAAACTCAGCTGTTTGGGACGAGGATCTTTTGGGAAAGTATATAAGGTAAAGGGTCATCAAGTAATGATTAGGCTGAAAATAAGATTATGGAAATTAATGGAGACCATATTAATAGATTGTAGCTGGAACAGCTAAATGGAAATTCCACAGTTTGCAGGCCTATATGGTGACTGGAAAGAAGTATTTGGGTCATATTCCATTTGCAAATCTCTTTGAAGCATGTGGCAAACAACTTGAAGAAATAAGTTGAATTTTTGTTTAGGCAGTAGGTAATTTCCTATATTTAAGTAGGAAGTAATTAAGTAACTAATAGTTCGCTTGAAAGTACCTATTGTAGAATTTTTTTCATTTCAGATAACAGTATTTTAAATATTTGATTTAATTTTGGCTGCCTTAGCAACTAGAACAAATAGAACATTTATTTGCAATCTAATTACATATAAACATTACTCTGTGTCAGAGAAACTTAATGTTCTTGGCACAAAATGGTACCTCACTTGGATGTTGGGATTATCAGGTAGGATTCTTAATTTAAAGCATTTCAGTGGACTGGCGAGGTTCCTCACTCTTCTCTCTTATAGGTACGGTCTCGTGAAGATGGTCAGTTGTACGCAGTGAAGCGTTCTGTGGAGCCTTTCCGAGGTGAAGTTGACAGGCAGCGCAAATTGGCTGAGGTGCGCAAGCATGAGCATGTGGGGCACCATCCCAACTGTGTGAGCTTTGTACAGGCTTGGGAGGAGCGTGGTCAACTGTACATCCAGACAGAGTTATGCCCGGGCACCCTGTTGCAGTACTGTGAGGAATATGGCCCTCTGTCCGAATGGCAAGTTCAGACCTTTCTCTGGGATATGCTTCAAGGACTGCGCCATTTACATAATCGTAACCTTCTACACATGGATATCAAGCCAGCTAACATCTTTCTATCATCTACCAATGTCTGCAAGTTGGGCGACTTTGGACTAATGCTGGAGTTGGACTCTGGGGATCTGAAAGACGCTCAAGAAGGGGATCCACGCTACATGGCTCCGGAACTGCTCAGTGGAGAATATACCAAGGCTGCTGATGTATTCAGGTGTGGGATGTGATGAGAGGATGGGAGCTAGATTTTCTGGTGCTAGGAATGGATACTCTTGCATAATGTGTGCTCTTTTGCCTCAAATATTGCTAACAATGGATATTAAAAATCGGTGATAGAGTTTAATAATGCTTCCTGCTTCAGTTACTTAATCTATGTCTTTCTGTCTTCCCAGTCTTGGCATAACTATCCTAGAAATTGCCTGTAATATGGAACTCCCCAATGGAGGTGAAGGCTGGCAACAACTTCGACAGGGTTATTTACCTCCTGAATTCACTGCAGGTGAGAAGCAGCAAAGGGGACATCTCTGTGTATAATATCTACAGTGCAAGAATTCTGCTAGCAAACTTCTTAAGAAGCAGGCAAACTGAAGCAGAACAGTCAAGTGAAGGAGCTGATGAAATGAAAAATTCAATATGCCACACAATTAAAGATAGGTGACTGAATCTTCCTATCTACTTCAGGTCTCTCGGTTGAGCTGCAAAAACTTCTAGGTGCCATGTTGGAACCCAATCATCTTCTCCGGCCCTCAGTGGAGATGTTGCTTAATTCTAATCTCATGCAGAAAACTGAGAGGTGGCGAAAACTTGTATTGTTAGCACAATCTGGGATCCAACAGGGTATCTCCATATATAAGGTAAGCATGAATTTAGTCAGATATTATCCAAATTCTACAGCAGCCTTTAACTACATACTCTTTAATGACTGTTCATTTTTATGTATGTTTTCTTCAAAATTGGTTAAACAACCAAATAAAATAAATACTCCATAGGGCTGCCAGAGCATTCACTTCCTTATAACTATAGTCATGACTTCCGTTCTGTACTTGTTACTTTAGTACTTGTTACTAACTTGTTACTTTTACCTGTGATTAAATGAAACTAAATTGGTTCCATTTCTCCTTGAATTCTTAGATTTCTTTGGCACCTATTAGTACAAAAATAACTGATTTATATCTAATGTTTATTATCATTTAATGCTAGAACACTTTTCTAAATTATTTTACTGTCAAATTTAGGATATGCTGTATTTCATGGTTGTTTTCTGCATAGTGTGTGCTGATCTCTAAGTGTTTGATCCTTTCCTTTTGCTCATTCCAGACTCTCCTCAGGTTTATGCAATGGCTCTGGGGAGCTCTGTGCGGACCAGCTCACTGGTTGCTCTTTTGGCATCAGTCTATTCCAGTCACACCACCACATTCACCCTTTCTTCTTCCCCTGGAAAACAGCAGTCTCTGTAGTGATTGGGGTGAAGAAGATGAGGGTGATGAAGAGAGCCTTAGCGAGGATGTACTTGAGCTTTCAGAGATAAGTGAACGACATAATTGCACTTGCCCTGTGGAGCTGCAATCCTTGGATAAGTAAGTTAGAAAGAGAGAGGCATATTCCCTTTTTTACCTATCTCAAAATGTAGCAGAAGTAGAAAGTGAATATGAACAAGTGCCCTGCATCAGAATATACTAAAAATAGTAGTAGATGAATCCTAGTGTTTAAGATCAGTGAAGTGCTTGCCTAATTTGAAAAACAAATAAGCTCAAATATCAATTGAGAAAAATCCTTTCTGATACTGGAATAGATGAATTAGTAATATGAAGTAAATTCCATTCACTCATCCCTTTTTATAACTTAATTCCCTGACATTTGAACTGCATGCAATAACTTTACCTCTGGTTTTAGCAATCTCTGAAACCCAAAATAGAGGACAGTGATTAAGCTTGTGAAAAGCATTTGAAGAAGCATTTTGTAACTAGCCCTACCCAATTTACTGCCTAGAGCATAACTGACAATCAAAGAAGAGCTTCAAATTGATACACCAAGTCTTTGAGAGACAAATTGCCTCACTATTCCAACCAACAGTATTCTCCAATGCTTCATAATGATTCTCCAGAACACCAGCCCAAGCCTGAAGGCAATTTACAACATTAGTAAACTTATCCAATTTTATTTTTCATATGAGAATGTATTGCTCTTTTGATATTTTCTCCAATTATTAGGAAATGTTTTTTAGCTTATGAAATGCTGTGATCAATTATTGTCTAAGCATTAAAAAAATCATTGAAAGTACTCATTCAGCTTTTCAACAAATTTTCATCTTTTTTAATTGCTAAGGATTGCCACCTGCCTTATCAAAATAATTATCCTCTAATAGTTCAAATTATTTCTGGCTAAAAATTCACCTTTTGGAGAAAATTATTTGCTTTTTTCTTGAAGGACAGAACAGATCTGTTATGCACCTAGAGCTTATATGATGAATGAAAGGGAGAAGTAAATGATTAACACAGCCTACTTATTCAAACATGTTGTGCATCATTTATTATATGTGTTGATCTGAATTCTCCAACATATCTTTGTCAGAGTAGTGGTATAACCTCCTAATTACTTTTCTTCCAGACAGCCTGGTTCCCCCTTGCTTACCATATGCACATGTGCAGGAAGCACCTCCACGCCACGGCATCCTTCACCCCAACAGACTGGTTGCAGGAAAAATAGGTGAGATGTTATTGAAGCAATGACTATAAAGAAATACTTTTTTTCATATATCTGGTTTGTTTTGATTTACATAAAGTCCTATTACTTAAACCAAAGTTTATTGTGTCTAAAACCAGCCAGTAACTAAATTTCTGGAGACTTTTGCAGTCACCTGCAAACTGAAGATACAAAATAATATTCAGAATGCTTGATGACTTAGCTAGGCAGCAACTGTAGCACTGGCCTAATACTTTAGTTGCCAGTTTTAAGCTCTTCAGTAAAAGATAAAAGTATGGTATTTTGAAGCTTAAGACTTTCCCAAGGCTTTTAGACTGTGGAGAGGCCAAACATTTTAGTATTTTCTTGCCAAATTGTGAGATTTCCATAATTTCTTCCTTATTAACTTTTTTTTATCATTCACAGGTCTTTTAAACTCCAGGGAAGTCCCAATCTTAGTTGCATTAGTCTGAAGTCCCCATGCAGCAGCCCCACTTCATCCAAAGTGCTACCTGTGAATACATTGCAGCACACACCAACTTATGATACAGAAGATAAAAGGGAGTCGGCTTTACCTCAATGCTCAAATCAGTGCTCCACTTTTGAGCCAAAAAATTTGCTAAGCTTATTTGAGGATTCTTTAGCATCTGAGCAAAAACGTCAGAACTGATGGGGGAACTATATTTATTTGCTGGTTTGTTTAGGCCATTTTATTGGAACAGGAAGATAGTGTTGCCATTAGCATTATGCTAGAGGTCAATATGTTCAGAGCTACAGTGTTTTAACCAAGTTCATACTAGCAAAGGAAAGGCAAGTTTTTAAACGGATGCTTTGCTGTGTGTATATTATGTCTACTTGTTAGAGATACTGATTCTTGGCTTTATAATTTAAGAATATTTTTCTGGCAATCAGTAGAAAGCAGATCGTACTGTCACCATTTAAGGGAAAAGGCATCCTATTTTCATACAAATTTGACGATTGAATAAATTGTGTATGCATTTCTTTTTTAACTTTTGTCCCCTTCTGTTTGTGTCCTGAATATTTTTAATCATTTGTGGAATTGGACTTTGAGTTTTGGGACTGAATAATCTTTCATTCTGGGGATTTACAAATGTGATAGCTGTAAGTCATAATAAAACCATTCAGAATTTCCATTAACTAATCCGTTACCTTTTTAAAAAACACTATAAACTCCATTAAGAAAAAAAAAAGTCTTAAAGATGTTGTTTAATGCCAAGTCTAATAGATGATGAGGGAAGCTATTTGAGTTTGTATAATGGAAGGAAATCTGACTGTAAACTAATTATTAGCTGCCTGTATTTATTGTGTCTCTTGGCTTCAGGATTTTCCAATCAGACTATATGAGATGCCCTATTCTTACTGGGTAGAGATAAAAGTGACTGGCAATTGATTAAAAATGTGCTTTTTGGGAAGCTTATTTATTCTACTTTAATGAGCTTCAATTAGGATATAATTAGGATGCAGGTATTCTCTTATTCTAGAATATCCAACTGGGAGCCTGCTGATGAATGTATGTGCATCATTCAGTTAGCAAAAAAACCCAAAACCCTGTATAGTATAAGCATGAAATTTGCCACCAGTTACCAATTCCTGTCCCACTTCTGTGGCATCTATCCTGCCTCACAGAATGGTACTGCTTTGATTTTATGTGTGCAATAACTCACAATCAAAGCAGCTGATTTTTCTGGCTATATTTTCTCTTCTGCATATCTACTAGTAGGAAAAATAGCAGCCAACCAAGTCACTACAGAAAGAAGTGGATGGTGAGGAGGGACAAACTGGTTGCAGACAGCGTTTGTCATCTGCAGGCGGACTGTATATTGTATTATGTTGTAACCCAAACTTAAAAAGTCAGTGCAGAAACTTCTTTGCTTCCTTTCCCTTCAATAGGCAATACATGTGAACTTCCAGATTGCCCTATGCTATTTAAAAGCAAAGGAGCAAAAAATACATTGATGCCATCATTCTGTTATTAGATAATTTCAGCCTGGCACTAACTTGGTAAACATAATAAGATTAAAGCATTGCTAACTGAGCAGTCTAGTCCTCTTATATAATTCTGACAAGCCACCAGTGCAGTGCTGCTGTATCCTGCTTTTTAGGGAGACAATAATGGAAATAGGCAATAATCATCTTGTGGCTTCTATCAGAACTGACAACCTGATTTAACCTCTAAAACAATAGGTGACAAAGCATAATAGGTTTTAAATTTTGTAGCTCCTGTTGGGAAATCTCTATTTCTTTTTCATAGACAAAATGAATGTGTCCATTTATCATAATATTTAACAGGTGTAGTTTTCCAGTGCTAATCTTAAATTACAGTTCAGACACAAGAGTTAAGAATACCTTAAATACCAGTCATAACTCTTTCAACCAATATGTTCAGGAGCTAATTTTGTTTGACTATATTATGTTAATCTATTTACCTGATGAAGAGATCTTAGAAATTCCAAAACCTGCATCTCATTTTCTAAAATTTAAGTTAATCTAATAAAGTTCCTTCTACATTTTTTTTCTTTTAGCCAATATAACTGCTTCATAGCTGATTTAATTTTTATTCTCTTTAGTCTAGACCAGGGGTCGGGAACGTATGGCTCACGAGCCAGATGTGGCTCTTTTGAGAATTTCATCTGGGTGGAATCGGACTCGAAGAGGGAAAGCCGAGGGATCGCAAAAGTTGGGGCGCCCCTCCCCCTTGAACTCGCGTGGCCCCTAACCCTGCTTGCCTCCCTTCCCTTCCCCCGTGGAAGAGGGAAGCCGCTTTCCCCCGGAGTTCCGGGCTGGGGCTGGAAAGAAAAGCAGAGACATTGCAAAGCGGGTTGAAGCTGCCCGGCTGAACTCCCGCATCCCAATGGAAGAGGAAAGGCAGTGGGGGGGGGGGGGGGAAGGAAGGACATGGATGGGAATCTGGGCTGCGCAGGGCTAGCCGGGCGATGCTGCGTGGCATTTTCCCCAAAAGGCGGACAGGGGAGAGGGAAGAAGAGGAAGGCTTGGTCCGATCCCCGCCCGCCTTTCCCTTTTGCGGGCGGGTGATACAATGTAGCAGCCGCCATCATGCTTGGCGGCCTGGCCGGAGGGGAGGGGGGGGAGGTCTGTTTTAAAAGGGGGGGAATCGCTGCCTTTCGGGGATGCCGGAGAGAAGGACGGGGAGCGGGAGTGGGCTCCACAATTCCTAATCCTGGTGGGAAGGGGCACTCCCCGCTCCACGGCGATCGTTCTCATTCTCCCACATGGGGGACTGATCTGTTATCAAAGATCCCGCCCGGATCTTAGATGTGGGGGGAGGGGGGCTTTTTTTTTGTTCCCGCACAGGGTCACCGTTGGGGCAGGTTGCAAAAAACTGCCGGGAGGGGGGGAAATCTCGCCTGCGGGGATCAGGGATCTCCCCTTGGGGAAAACCTTGTGGGGGAGTGTATGGACCCTCCTCCCTTTCCTCTCCTCCCCCCCCCCCGTTTATTTCCAGTCCTGGGAAAGCCTTGCACTACTTTTCCCCACTCCCGGCATCGGGGCATTAAAATGCATGGGGGGGGGCAGCTTGAAATTGATTTCCCAGGCGGCGACAGCTCTTCTCCTCCTCCTCTCCAGCGCCGCTCCCGGCTGTCTGCGGCCGCAGTATACAGCGAGCGAGCGGCAAATCAAAGCCGCCCTACCACGTGTCGCTTTTCTCCGCTTCTTCGCCTTCTCCTCTGGTCTTTTCCTTCCCCCGCCCGCTCACCCGCGCGGCGCCTCCTGGGACTTGTAGTTCGCTTCCCGACCTCTTATTTTCTCAACTGCGGGTGGTATGATAATATTGGATTATAATAGCCTACGTTGGCCATTGCTGGGTAAACAGGTAAACACCCCCTTTTGAATCAGTCTGCTCAGTCATTAGCTCAAAGCTAACCCTTCGGCGAAGAAGATGGCGAAAAGAAAAAAAGAAGAGGTATTATAACAACATTATTTAAATTTTAAATAACTCTCTGAGTCAAAATGGTTCCCTTCCCCTGATTTAAAAGAATAAATTCAGAGGCTTATACTCACATTTAGTTGAATTCAGTCTTAAAATATATTATATGGCTCTTACTGAAATAAATTTCCAAATATTTTGCTTTCATGGCTCTGAGTCAAAAAGGTTCTCGACCCCTGGTCTAGACTGTAACAGGAATGAGGTGTTAAATTTCTGACTTGGCATTGAATTCCAGAGTCTGAAATTCAACTCAAATGTATGTATTTTAAAATATAAAGATATGTAATTCTAGTTGAAAACCAAAAATAAAAATTCTAAAAGATTAAGCGAATACAGGGTATTTTCAGCTAAACATGACGAAACTTTTAGAATGTGTTTTAACTGAAAACTAAATTTTCCATAAAGTTATTAGCACTGAGCTGATCTATGTCTCTCTAAACATTTTTTGTGGTTAAATTTTTATAAAACATAATTGTTTTATAAAAATACAAAGAAAGCTTATAGTATCGGTAGCAGAATCTTCAACCATAGTTATGATTTCCAGGAGAAACATGGCCCTTTACTTGTAAAAGATTCCAATTAGTTCCTGCCAGCACAGTAATTTTAGCTGACCCAGCAATTCATTCAAATGTAGAGAGACAATAAAAGCTGTCAATGTGAAAGTATTTTAAGATCCCATTTCCATTGTTTCAGAATGAAATTTGATGGATATCCTAATAGACACAAGAAGGAGGCGTTAGGCATAGCCATCATAAGCTGAAAATTTTCAAGAGATTTGAAGTAGCAATTCATTTCTTGTCTAAACCCCATTTTAAACCTTTTTTTTAATCAAAAGCCCAATTCTATCATTTGCCCAACTTTTTTCCACCTTTTAAAAATGTTCTGGACCTTAAGTTTTCAAAATTCCCATCTCTCCCTCCCTCCCATATGAAGTGCATTTTTGAATGTGATGCCTTGCTCTTTTATTTTAAAGATATGTGACACTTCAACTTCAGAAGCTGTGAACAGCAATGTCCATCTACCCTGAGATAACAAGAGACAAGACTTGATTAGCAGCAGATTAAACCCTCTTCCAAAATAAGTTGTATGACACAAAATTCACATTCTGACATGGAAGGTTTAGGTCAATGCTTCCCTTTTCATAACACAGAGCTATCTAGAGCAAAGAAAATTATTTAATCACTCTTCCTTCAAGAACTTGTTTGACTCACTTCAGCTTGTTAAGTTACATTAGACACTTTCATATTTTATCCTAGTTACTTTTTTGAAAGAGGATACATCCAAACTAACATTGTATATATATTATTAGTTTTTTTCTGATTCTTTTAAAAATAAAAATTGGTCTCCACATCCATATGGTTGTTTTTCAGTCAGGCTGGTTTTAACAAGGTGGATTTACAGTTGCTGCAGGAGGACAATTTTGATCTTTAAAGGAATTAGAAACGATTTATTTTAGTTGATATGTTAGTCACACTATCCTCTTTCCAAATTTCTTTCCTTGGAGAAAGGATTTTCTATTGCCACTTACATTCTTAGAAAGATACAAGTAGATTTTTTTCCTTATATGACCGTAAATTAAACTAAAATCCAAGTAGGTTGGCTTACTCTACATTGGAAACTTTTTTTTCAATGAAGATCACATAAAATACTTCAACCATTTTCTTAAATGTTCTGTGCCTCGCTCACTAAAACAACATGAAGTAACTTGTGCTGCAATAGAAAATAGAGAATTCCCCCATTTCAAGGAGAACATCTACACATAGCTTTTTAAAAGCCAAATTACAGTGATCTACATAAATGCAAAATATAAAGGGCTACCAAATATTGAATGGATTTAGGTGTATTTTGAGGCTAAACCAAAAAAACTTAAGATCTGCCATAAAACACTTGGACAAACTCCACTTGAAAATCCATTTTACATTGAAAGTAATATTATGCACAATTATTAGAGTGTTCAGATTTGGAAGATCATCAGGGCTTATAAGAATTCACATTACCCCTAATTAGACAATAGTCTTACATGCATCAGGATCTAATATAGTTCAGCAGGCTAAGGACTATGAGCCAAATTTTAGGCACATAAAAGAAATGCTAGGTCTCCCAGTTCCTAATTTTAAGCCAAGAGAAGACTTCAAAGGATTGTAAAATGTTTGCTAGAATGCTGTTTTGATCCTCAGCCTGCCACTTCTGATTAGGTTCTCAAAAAGCACTCCCTCCCCCCAAAATTCTAACGATGGACCAATAGTTAAAAACTTAATTCTTCAGATGAAGAATCAATCTCAGGATTCTATCTGTATCAAAAACAAATCAAATTAAAAAGCAAAATCTTCAGAATGGACCAATTCAAGAAGCCATTAAATGAAGGGAACCAAAATCTAAAAGCTAGTTAATGGACCAGTCAGGATAGTAACGAAGGGGAAAAGATAGCAGCGCTTGCTTATTATTGATTACTGCAATTGCAACAGCCATATCAATAGAGTAGAAAGAGTTCTTCCAAATTCATACAAAACTATAAAGCTTTGAAAAGCATTGCTCTGGTCAGGGTAAAATTGGAATGTGGTAGCAGAAAGAAGAATTCCAATCTGACCATAAACATTGTATGCTCTGCCAAGAGAGAGATAGGAAACTGAGGTATGCTGCAAAAGAGTCATGGCCCTAGAGTTGATGACATTACCCAGAAATAGAAACCAGGACTCTTCAACTTCAACCAAAATCCAGTTTCAAGGCTCCTGATTATTGTTCTGGCAGGTAAAGAAAAACTAAACTATGCAGCAGAGTTTAATATTCTGGTGTCTGACAAGCCCTTTTAAAAATCAGAAAGTATTGCATGATGTCTGAAAGACACCTGGATAAAAAGTATTTAAGTAACTGCCTCTAAAAAGCAGAGAAGTTGCACTCAGCTCCAACATCTTCTACTAAGAACATCTCTTTTCCCAGTGCCCATTTCATTTTCAATGCAAATTTAAAAAAGCAACTAATTGGTTTCCTACTACTATCATCAAAGCTACCTCAAGAACAGCTCTGATGACAAAAAGTCCTACAGCAAACAAAAGAGTTGGGGATGGGATGGGATGGGAATCTTCACTAGTGCAGTGGATTATTTCTCTGATTCTATTTTATTAGTGATCAAGATTATTTTTAACCAAATTATGTTTCCCTGTTGCAATTTTGAAGAATAGTTGAACTGCACAAACTGATCTAAGAACCTCAAGTGGTGGAAATTCATTACTTTAGACTCAGAAGTATACAAATCCTAGACAAGTTGATCCATGAGTAATCAACCAATAGGAAACTATTGTATTAACCCCACAGGGAAAAAAATGCAGCCTCTTTTAAGTAAATCACATCTAGAAGATGTCCTTTCTTATGTACTTCAGCCCTTGTAGAAGATCTTGAACAATGAGAACAGTGGTTCACACCTTATATGTCACCCACTTCTCAGTCAGCAGATTTTCTGTGGAAGGGGTGAATCCAAACATGATGTGGTCATTCCTTTGGACAGGCATAGTTGGCAATCCAATGAAGATCAGCCACTACTCCCCAATGAAGATACAGTATACTGACCACCACCAGCACGTGCATAATCTGATGGCTGTTGAACCAATAGTCAAAACAGCCTGGCTTCCAGCGCTCAGGCACTCGTGAGATGTTGATGACGCCCCCAAGAAAGGCCAGACCGTCCATAATGAGGTATGAACGCAGAGAGGTGGGATGGCCAGTGCCTAATCCCACCCACCGCAAATAGAAGAAGAAGAAGCGGAATAGAGCCTGCCAGGCAAAGGCTCGTAAGCGCCGGACACTGGAACGAGCAGTCACTGCACAAAAGATACCATAGCTTGATAAGCCTGTGTAGGCCAGCAGGGCAATAGAACGAAGAAGTGGGGAGCAGGCCAGCGTGCAGTAGATGATTGGTAGAGCACCTGCGTGGAAAGAGACAGTCAGTCCACTAAGAAATTAAGGAAAAAAACAATAGCAACCAGCTTATATGGCCAGTCACTACAGGTAGTCTCCAACCACAATGGAGACTGGAATTTTGTTAAGTCATTGTGGCCTAAATCAAGGCATTATGTGACCAAATTCAATTTTATGATCTTTTTACAGCAATTATAAAGCAAGTCAATGTAGAAGATAAGCGAATCACTTGGTTGACCCACATGGTCATTAAATAAATCCTTCATATCCAGTGGGCATTGTTTGCTGTTTTCTGCTGGAAAAATGGCAAAAAAGTTGCAAATTGTGATCACATGACACGGGGATATTGCAAACAGTCACAAGTGCTTGATTGCCAAGTGTCTGAAATGTAATCATATGACTTCAGAAAAATGCGTGCAAGAGTCACACATTTGAGAATGTGTCATAAGACTTCCACATAAACTTTCTTTTTAAGTCTAGTGTAGTTGTTAAGCAAGGACTACATGTAGCACTCTTGAAATATTTCAGCTGTTCTTCAGATTCTCTCAGAATAAACAGTCTTGTATTTACAACAATAGATATAGATTATTTTCCCCAAATAATCTTTACAATGCAAGGATCATTCACGGAAAATACGTTTTTCATTGTTTTAAATTCAGTTTCTTTTAAGTCAGCATGAGTATTTCCTTTCCAAGCATAACCAGAACTGCTCAATTCTACATCCATCTTACCTCTTCTTCATTCTTGAGCTTTTACACAAGATGGCTTCTACCATCACATAAAAAGACTGGCTCTTCTGTACCCAAAGCCAACACAATTTGGTCATATACCCTTTATGCAACTTGCTCCCAGCTCAAAAAATACCACTTTCAGCCCTCCTGTGTTCTTAGTATGCATTGCAACTTTGTCCTTTTTTTGCTGCTCTAATCCAGTAAGCTATCCAGGGATAATAAGGGACCACTTTTAACTCACCCAAAGTGTTGACCATGCATACCCCACACATATCTAGGGTGAGCAAGGTATGGTAAACAGCAGGGCCTCCCTCATGATTCATGAAGAGATGGTAAAGCACGCTGCCCAGCTGTGGAAAAATGCAAGCCAAATAGTGCACGACTCCCAGCCATGAATCTGAAAGTCGAGCCCATGGAATGGTCAGCGGCAGCACGAACAGAAACCCCAGCAGAGGGATACCTGGAAAGAAGAAGAAGGAAAGAACTGAGAGAGGATTATTACTCACAATCCAGATCACAATCCACTAGGTATCCTGCCTCTTTTTGCAATCATATCAGCATTTCCTACATCGTATCCCACCCATAATGTGTGTTTTGCCCAAGCAGCATCCTTTCTTCATCATTTGTCACAGAGCAATGCTGAAAGGAATTTCATGGAAGAAATTGCACCAAAGCATTTTTGTGTAGGGACATTCAACCTATTTTTAAAAGCCCTCTTTTTAAGAGGTAACTTTTGCTTTAGTACAGACTTTCATATTCTTTCCACAGTTGGGTGGTCTTCCTAATGTGTTGGGATTGCATGCAGGTTAAGAATTCTTGAGGATTGAAATCCCAACGTATCTGAAAAATACCAGACTGCGGAAAGCTGGTTTATTGATTTCCTCATTTCCTTCAGGTAACACTCAAAAATATTAGGGGATGGGAAGTGAAAGAAATGGCATCTTTGCCCCAGTAGTTTTTGTGAATAATAGACTGGAGGTTCCTCAGAAGAAAGCACAAATGCAAAGAGAAAAGGTTAGCATTAAAAACCACTTGCAGATCTCCAAGGTTGTGATCTATTTAATCTACACTATTAAAACTGCTCTTAGGTTCTCTGAGCAGAGAGTTACAGATGTACCGTTATATCTCAGTGTTTCTCAAATTTGACAAGTTTAGGATGCATGGACTTCAACTCCTGTAAATTCCTCAGCCAGATTTGCCCTTAAACCTGCTGACATTGAGAAAAACTGTCAAATCTTTTAGGGATTTTACATGATTTCCAAACCTTGGGGAGAGGGGACATCATAAATTGTCTACTTATGACAATTGAGTCCAATATTTTTGTTGTTAACCAAGGCAGTTGCTAAGTGAGTTGTCCATTTTACAATCTTTCTTGCCACACTTGTTAAATGAATCACTGCAATTGTTAAGTTAAACAATTGCACTAAACTTGCACTAAGATGCAAATGTTAGCATTTAATACAGTTGTAAACTGAATCTGATTCCCCAGTGACCTTGCTTGTCAGAAAGTCACAAAAGATGAACACATTACCCCAGGAAAACTTCAATTGTCATAAATAAATGCCAGTTCCCAGGTGTCTGAATTTTGACCACGTGACTACAGGGATGCTGCAAAGGTTGTGAGTGAAAAATAACCATAAATTGTTTTTCTTTTTTTTTCAGTGCCACTGTAACTTTGAATGGTTACTAAACAAAATGGCTACTCTATGCATTATCTATCCAGCTATCTGGCATTTAGTGATTGCAGGGAAGGATCTCTAGAAGTGCTATCAGAATGGCAAATGCAGTCTACTTTCCTTTAAGCTCTCCGAGCAGAAAGATACAGCTGTTACATTACTTCATGTCCTTCCGTACAGAATTTTACACAACCTCCCTGTTCTGAAACCACTTCCTCATATTCCTGCAATCACCGAGTGCTGGGACCTGAATAGTTCCTAAACTTGCACTAAGATGCAAATGTTAGCATTTCACTACACACTGTACTGTGTATGGCTGTGTACGTGACAAATAAAATTTGAAATGTCCATGAGTAGAGCCTTTGAACCCTACAGAATAGCATCTTCCTACCTCAGTAAGGACAGACCTGTTCATAAAGTGCTTTTTGCTGTCCAATTATAACTAGTAAAATGTGTTCTTTGGATTTCTTTTTTCCTTCAAAGAAAATAACTCACAAATATGAGGAATCTTCACATTTGTTTGATACCAACTTGTCATTCTCAAGGATATGATATGTTGTAATCTGTCATCCAGCCCTGATGATTCTTAAAAATTATTCTGAGGAAAAAACCATGGTATGTTCCTATTACTATAATTCTGGAGTAGATTTCCTTTTCACTCCAAATCCAATGAATTCCATCCATTTCTGATTCGCACCTGTATGCTTGACCTTATCCTCCTTTTCCTCATCTCCTGTTTCCCCAGAGATTGCAGCTTTACACAAACAGATTAGGTCTCCTTGAGCCCAATTACTGTGCTAATTGAGGCTGCCAGATCCCAATTAAGAAGATGACAAACACCCCCCCCCACACACACACACACCTTGAAGTTCATTAAAGGCCAGCCATTCTAAGTGTGTCAGGCCCAAGAGAAGATTCTACAAGTGACTGAGTCAACAAGTAAAACTCAGGAGGCCTGTCAGCAGACTAGAGACAGTATCACAAATTGAGGCAACATGGCCAGCATGCAGAAAGCTTGTGGTCAAACGTGTTTTGCTAACAGGATTTCTGTGGCTTTAACAACAGTATGAAAAACAATATTAATTAGTAAGTCATTCCTCCTCTTCCAAATTATTTTAAACCTCCCCCCCCCCCTTTGAGCTTTGTCCAACATATTTCAAGAGTACCTTGCATAGTTGGGAGATAAAAATACAAAAAAAGGGTGGGAATTGGTTTATTTAACTTACATGCTGTCTGTCGCCATAAGTTACTCTAAGCAGTTTATAGTCATTCAATTAAATGCAGTATTAAAAAAATAAATAGGGATCTTACATTTAAATTTAAAATTCAGCTAAAGTAACATTAACCAAGATGGACAGATAGGGAGCAAAGTGGGGGGGGCAGTAATATTTAGGAAGAAAATCTTGAGTCTCTTAAAATATCCCAAGAGTGCTACTTCCATCATGAAAGGCTCAATAAGAATTGGCAACCTTGGTAGAACAAGTTATTTTATTTTGATAATGCAAAAAGAAAACTCCATTTTTGAAATCTGGCCAAAGTTCCATCCACAAAAGGAGAGGCAAAGTTTTATTCTAAGCATTCCTCTAAATTCAACACAGTCTAAACCAGTGGTTCTCAGCCTGTGGTCCACAGACCCCTGCAATGTCATCAGAGGAGCTTGAAGAAATGTTATTATTTAAATCTTGGGTCTGTGGCCTTCATCCATATCTATACAAAGTATTTAAAAGAGATCTGTGGTGAAGAAAAGATTTAGAATCACTGGTTTAAACTAACAGTTCCCCAATCTGCACTCTCCTACAACCCCCATAATACAAAGCAGCACATCTCTATGACAATCAGAACTACAGGCAACTATATCTTCCAGGTTAAGGAAAATTTGATAACTTTTCCTGCCTGACCTAAACATTGGAATCTGGATATTTTATATCCAAAGCATGTACAGGTAATCCTTGACGTACAATTCATTTAGTGATCATTCAAAGTTATAATGGCACTGAAAAAAAGGTGACTTATGACCGTTTTCCACACTTACGACCATTGCAGTATCCCCATGATCACATGATCAAAATTGAGACACTTGGAAACTGGTTCATATTTATGACAGTTGCAGTGTCCTAGGATCATATGATCTTTTACAACCTTCTAACAAGCAGAATCAATGGGGAAGCCACATTCACTTCACAACCGTGGTGCTAACTTAACAACTGCTAACAAGAAAGGCCATAAAAGGGCAAAACTCACTTAACAAATGTTTCACTTAACAACACAAATTTTTGGCTCAATTGTAGTCATAAATCGAGGCTACCTGTATCTTCCTACCCAACTATGGGTTCCACTGTCTTTAAGAATGTTCCCACTGATAGGGAAAATTATGGGCTTGGAATCTAAAACTTTATGTTTAATGATCAAATAAATGATGATGATCATATAACCAAGCCACTGAAGTCAATACCAGGTATTTCAATGAAGAGATACCTAAGTGTTTTTTCACCTTAGTTCTCACTGGTCCCTAGAAACTCCACCTGATGGGATGACAGCCTCAAGGACAACAGGGGTGGTGTGTCAGCAGATAAATTGCAACTGTACATTTTGCTGACAGCAGAAATTTGGTACCCAAGCTATAACTGTACAGCAGCAAATGCTTCCAAAATGCAGCCAAACCAATTAAACTAGCTATGCAGCAACTTAGTTCCTGGAGGAGGATGTTTTTACTTTAGAAGAAAATATACCAAGTTCTTCTCATTTCTCACACATCCCCACCCTCAAACCACTGAGAACCTGATTTCTAACCTAGAGAAGAAAAGTTACAAAACCTGAATTGAAATAATCCAAAAAGATGCTAAGAAACTTGAAAGCAGCTGAAAATAGCTTTTAGAAATTGGGTGGGGAAATTAGGATTAGAAATTGGGTGGTTCTGTGCAGGGTAATAGCTGAAATTGTATGTGAATGTCTTAACTACACCATAGATTTAGTCTGAGGATGCAAAATTCAATGCACTTAAATGGGAAGATTCTACCTCTGTAGTTTGAAATTTCAGTTCTGTAACCAGAAGTGGGAGAGGCAAGGATGCAAATCCACAGTTAGCCATAAAACACAGTGGTGGCCTTGGGAAGTCATTGTGTATTAGGTTTTTGTGCAATATCTCTCTCTTGAGGGGCACAAGGTATAAATAAACCTAACAACTTGAAGAACTGTACAGAATGTTAGAGGCTAGGAAGCAAGTGGCCTTCAACTGCATTCAATCTCCAGGCTCAAGAAAAAGCAGCTAAGTGGAGTTTTTCAATCGTAAATTTATCTTTCCATTCAGTGCTCCTCTTGACATTTCTCTTTCTTACTGTACACATCCTGACTTTGCTTCCCTTAAGGTTGCATCACAAATGGGACTTTGGGCTCAGAGGCATCATGGCAATATAATGCTAATCAATAATAATGATACTCCCCAAGCCATACTGTTTTGGACAAGGGAAAATATGCTGTACCATGCTATGATTTGAGATTCCCTAGAAGGGGGTGGGGTGGGGGGAATTTCCCTGCTTTCCACCCACCTTCATCTTCTCCCATGAATCAATACATCCTCTCTTTGCTCTTTACATCAAATATTTTCCTGGCTACAAGATAAACCTCACTTATTTCTATGGGTTGTCGTTTATATACACAACCCATGCAGCACAGGGGAGCATGCTGATCGTGTTTGCTGAGGTGGATGGGGCATACATGAGTCATTTTAAAGGCTCTTTAGGGGCTAAACAGAAAGCTAACCACTCTCTCATGAGCACTAGAAGAGAGTAAAACTTCCATCCTTCCTCCAGCGAACTTGTAAGCAAAATTAAATTTCCCAAAGGTAAAGGAAAACAGTGTGGCTGTGCCACAGTATAGGTCGAGTGCAGGCTGAGCAACGGAGGGTTATGTGCAGGATACACAAGACTCTGTTACGAGCTGATGAGGATCTAGATTCTCACTGAAGGGGCAGCAGAAAGAAGAGACAATGATGAAAGCAACCATAGTGTAAATGCACATATACATATACATATATAGTCATATACAAACATGTGCAAAAGGCATTATCCAAGGCCAACAATTTTATTTATTTATTATTTATTATCATGATTTATATACGGCCCCCTCTCCCTAGGGACTCGGGGCGGTGTACAGCCACATAAAAAACACATACCTAGACAATTAAAACCAGTTAAAATAATTAAATAGGGCTGACGAATTATAAAATAAATGGTTTAAAATCTAAAATTTAAAATCAACAATTAAAATTTAAAATTATTTAAAAATTGTTTAAAACCCTCAAGTATCAGGTATCAGGCCAGGCCAGCTTGATAAAATAAATGAGTTTCTGTGCTTAAACACTCAAAACATCTTGGTAAGAGTTCATATCAGCTTTTCCTTGCCACCTACACAGTCAGCTGCTAAAGTGTAAACCACTCAGACCAGAAACTACTATTTCAGCATATTTGGGATAGGATGTGTCTTCCTTCCCACGGGACCTGTGACATGGGTCCTCTGGCTGGAAGGGAGAGAGGAAGGAATAGAGAAAAAAGATGAGCCTATAATAGGATCACCATTAGCCATTTGGAAAGAAAGAGATAGGGAGATAAATAGAAGGTGGATAATTGTTTCATATCTTTTGAGTATTTCAAGATGAGCTCAGGAAAAGAGTGCAAGGGCTTAGTGTTAAACCTTCCATGTGGCAGGACAAAGTTAAGAGTAATTATGGTTTCAAAGTCACAAAGAATTGAAAATAATTGTTATAAATTGGAATTTCTCAAAAGTTTTCGAGTCTTGACAGTGTAATCTGATGAGCTGTTCCTGCAAACTTTAAAAAGGGGGGTAACGAAAAAGGTTTTTCTGTCCCCAGTTTAGCATAATTGTTTTTTTAAAGGATATTGCATAAAATCTACACTGAATAAATCTATCAATGGTTTTAGCTAAGCCCAGACTGGTGTCTTCCAAAACCACAATTCTGTTAATTTGTAAGGGCAACAGATCTCTCTTAATTTATAAATGCAACAGATCTGGAGCACCCTAAACAGCTTATTACAAACCAACAGCTCTACACTTGGCTTCAAATAGGAATGGAAGTCTTCTCCCTCCACACTCTTTTCAAGTTACTCCTGCCAACTCCTTGAAGATCCACCTTCCTAGGAAAATTGCAGAATTTTGGCTACCTGGAGCAAGGTAATTCAGACTCTGCTTTTTGCAGTCTGCTATTTCTGGTGGCCAGTGAGTAAACTTTTCCTAAAGCCTTCTCTGTGACAACACCACAATTATGAAACTCCATTTGTAAGCATATTTGCCTGGCACAATCGCCTTTCAGATACCAGGCGCAGTTTATCCTGTTCTCTTCAGCCTTAAACAGCAATTAATATTGATCTCTTTTTTTTAGCTACTGTTGACCCATTTACTGTATTTGTTCTTAGAATGTATTATTTAATTTTCTAGGCTGCGTGAATCCATCTTATTCAATCGGGATGTTTTTCAAATGTTTGTGAGCCATCAAAAGGCAGATTTAAAACTTCTAAATAATAATGAATTCAGGTTTTAGCACTCCTGCCACCATAATGTCCTGGCTGAATTCCAAGCCATCTCCCTCAGTTCTCTATCTATGAAAGGAGAGTCAAAAGACTCAAAACTCCCTGCAAAGGATTCAAAATTGCTGCATACTGCAATGTATGTATTAGTTCTCTCGCCCTATTTGGACAGGATCCTCCAAGTCAAAAGAAAGGAACATACATACAATCTTCTTTTAGCCACATGCAGCATTTAAGAGAGGGGGAAGACCAGGTCAATGTCTTCACCTACAGTTGTGTTCAAAATTATGCAACCCCCAATGCTGTAAAGGGTTTTAGGGAATTTAGTGTACATTTGTAATT
>JAEANM010003667.1:0-22018 GCA_017656035.1 Myanophis thanlyinensis
ATAAATAAATAAATAAACGGCACAATAAGCACACAATTTCAGGACCTTTTCATTATTTGGGGTTGTTCTCCCAGTCTAGTCTGCAATTCTTACCTGCCCTCATACAATCCTTGTACAGGTAGTCCTCAACTTACAATGATTTTTTTAATGACCAAAGTTACAGTGCCCTGAAAGACGTGACTTATGACTGTTTCCCACTTACAAACTTTGCAGCATCTCCATGATCGTGTGATCAAAATTCAGACACTTGGCAAATGGTTCGTATTTATGACCATTGCTGTGTCCCGGGGGTCATACAGTCCCCTTTTGCGACCTTCTGACAAGCAAAGTCAACTGGATTGCTAACTTATTGACTGCAGTGATTCACTTAACAACTGTGGCAAAAAAGGTCATAAAATGGGGAAACTCAATAAATGCTTCAATTTTGGGCTGAATTGCAGTTATAAGTCAAGGACTACCTGTAATAATCAGGGACGGTGACTTAATGGGGCAAAGCGAGCTGCTGCCACTGAGCTAACACACATCACACACTGAGTCAGTCATCTGAGTCTCTATAACTGGTTTGCTTCTGCAACCCAACAAGATAAGATACAGACTACAGAGGATCAGAACTGCAGAAAAAACAGTTACTACCAACCTGCCTTCCATCAAGGATCTGTATACTGCACGAGTCAAAAAGAGGGCTGGGAAAATATTTAAGGACCAGTCACATCCTGGACATAAACTGTTTCATCTCCTACCCTCAAAATGATGCTATAGGGCACTGCACACAAGAACAGCTTCTTCCCCAACGCTTTCAAATTCAAATTTTATTGGTCACATTCACAGTCATACATGGTACAATATGCAGTGAAATGCTTACACAACATTCACTCTTTGCTAAATAATTCCCTCAACACTGTCAAACTATTTATTAAGTCTGCATTACTATCATTCTCATCGTTCCATCACCCACCCACCCCACTAGGACTATAACTTGTTGCTTGTATCCTTACCATTTATATTGATTATTGTCTCCTGGTAAGATTTGACTGCTTATCTGTACCCTATGACTGTCATTGAGTGTTGTATCTTGTGATTCCTGACTAATGTACCGTTTCCTTTAATGTTCATCGAGAGCCTATGCACCGAAGACAAATTCCTTGTGTATCCAGTCACACTTGGCCAATAAAGAATTCTATCTATCTAGGAAACCTCCCCCTGCCAAGCGCTGAAAAAGCAGCACAGGAATCCCGGCAGAAAGGTTTTGTTTTTTAATCTTTTTTAAACGCATTTGGTTTTTTTTATGCCCCAGAAACCAGAGCTAACTCTCGCCGCGGCTTCCCCCTCGTCTACTTCGAGAGGCTGCCTAATAAGCAGGAACGAAACCAAAACGGAATCTTTCTTCCCCCATCACCCCGCCCCGTCCCCAGTATCGCCGGGAAACGCTCCTCCCCTTCCCGAGCGGAACAAGATGGCGGCCGTTCTGCCGTCCCATCATGCTCCGCGGGAGGCCGGCTTGTCTTCCGTGTGTGGGAGAGCGAGAGAGCGAGCGAAAGCCGCCCTGGGGCCGGAGGGAGAAGGTTGCACGGTCGGCTGATGCGAGCGCGAAGGAAGGCAGGAGGAGAAGGAATTCTTCTGCCGCCGCCGCCGCCGCCCGGGGACCATGCCACCCCAGTCCCGCTCCGGTCGGCGGCTGCTTCTCGCTTTGCTGCTGCTACCAGTGGCGCTCGGAGTTTCCGCCCAGCGACCCCGGGGCGGGCATCGGGAGTCGCGATTCGGTGAGTGCTTGGGGAAAAGGGGCGGAGGGCGAGGGAGAGCTGGCCTCGCTTCCACCCCCATTCCCCGACAGAAACCCGAGAGATCTTTCCTCCGGCTTGGCCAGCCGGGCTGTTTCCTTCTGCCTGGGGTGGCGCAAACTGGGAGGAATCCCCGGGCTGGAGCCGAGCGGGATCTCCGGGTGGAGCTTCGTCCCCGGTGCAGTGTAAGGGGAGGAGGCGGTGGAGTAAAGTGTTGGCCGTCGCGGAGGGTTTCTGGAAAGAAGCGGAACCGTTTCTCCATCCGGGAAAGTCCGGGCGCAAGCCTGCAGCGGCGGACGTTTTGCGAGTCTTTAGCGGGAGGGACGTCGGGGATCAGATGGAGGTTGCCAGGGAAGAGACAATTTGGGGGGAACTTTTTTTAAAAAATATTTTTTTTATTTTTAAACAAACATACATACATACACAAATAAAACATAAAAACATAAAACCATCTTCCAGTTACAGTGTGTCGGTTACAAATTTTTGTACTATCTTTTCATAGTCCTCACTTACAGTTTATATAAATTCTCACATTACCATTCTAAGGGGGAACTTTTGGGGCGGGGCGGGGTTGGGGGTGGGCGAGAAGCCAGGGAGGGAGCTGCTCATAGTTGTAAACCAGTTGAAGGAGGAAGTCCTTGGGGAGGATTGGGAATGCTGGAAGAGCTCTGCTTACAGAAGACACCAGTTCCACATACAGGTAGTCCTCGATTTACAGCCACAATAGAACCCAGCATTTACGTTGTTAAGTGAAACGTTTGTTAAGTGAGTTTTGTCTCATTTTATGAACTTGGGTAGAAAGAATTGGGTAGAAATACAGGCAGTCCTTGATTTATGCTCACAATTGAGCCTAAAATTTATGTTTGCTAAGTGAGAAATTTGCTAAGTGACTCCCCCCCCATTTCTTGCCACATTTGTTAAGTGAATCACTACGGTTGTGTTAGTAACTCAGTTGTTGAGCGAATCTGGCTTCCCGATTTAACTTGTCGGAAGGTTGCAAAAGGTAGTTACATGACCCCTGATCACTGCAACCGCTCTAAATACATACCAGTTACCAAATGTCTCAAGTTTGATCACATGACCATGGAGATGCTCTAACAGTTATAAATGTGAAAAACTGTCATGTTACTTTTTTTCAGTACTGTTATAACTTTGAATGGACACTAAATGAGTTGTAAGTTGAGAACTGCCGGGGCTGTTTCACTGCTGAGATCAGGACTGCAAACACAGCCATAGGTGATTTCATGCACAGCTAAAATGTTGAAATAGTGTTAAACTATCCTTATGGCAAGTGAGATACATCTTTATTATAGGGAACTTAAGGCTTAATTTACATATGTAAATTAAGAAATGTTTTCAGATGAGATATTATTGAACAGTACTGTACTGTATGGATAGGCATAAAATAGCTGCAGATGCTCATAAAAGATCTTTTTAAAGATCTTAAATGTCTACTATTTTTTGCCTGGTGCAAGAAACAAGTAGTTGTAACTCTTAAGAAATATTTTTGGAATGGGGTGTGGAGTTTTGAGTTTCAGTTCCTGATTCTGTTATAGCTTTCCAGTATAGCCATTTATTCATGCGCCATGTCATTTCCATAGAGTTCTTGAAAGAGTATAATTACTGGTATATACATTTCATTTTGGCACTTTCTTGTGAACGAAATGAGACATTAAAAGGAAACAATATTCCATATAACAAAAACTAAATATTTTCAGGGGCACGAGTGACGTACATGATACAGTTTTCTAAATCATAAAAGTCCAAATTAGTGGGACTCAGACATATGACTTACTTAGTGCAGCTTCAGTGAAATGTATGCTTGGATGCTCCTTTTTATCATTGCATATTGTTCCATTTACGGTAACAGTATAGGCCAATACTTCTCTTTATATTTGTAGTGTTTAAGCCTTCACTTTTTTTCCCCAGAGAGACTGCAGTCTGTTCTTTCAGACTATGATATTCTTTCTGTGTCCAACATCCAACAACATTCAGTAAAACGAAGAGATCTCCAACCTGAATCCCATATAGAGAAGCTTGTTAGTTTTTCAGCATTGCATAGGTATGATTTTTTTTCTTAAGTAAATGCAGAATCTGACTGGTTCAGCCTTGTTTATGTATAGTTGCAATCAGGTATTATCTGGATAATAGGGAACATGTCAATTAGGAATGAAAAGGAAATTATTTTAGGCCCTTTATAACGTAAGATGATAAATATGTCATTGGCTTTCACCAACAAGGTAAATGTATTGGCAAGCATGACAGTTCAGTAAAGCTCAAAAGCTCAGATACATATACAATGCTTTGAATCTCTTTTAATAATGTATTGATGTATTTTCTTAAACATTTATCTCAAGTTTGAAAATTGCAAAACAATTTATGCTGAAACTGTTAGTAAACATTCTTGATGCTGTTTGTCATCAATTCCATAGAGAATCATACGCAACAATTCCTAATATTTTGTGCATAAAAAAAGATCAGTTGTTTTAGATACATCTGAAATTAATTTTTTACAGGCATTTTAAGTTATATTTAAGATCAACAGCAGACCATTTTTCAAAAAACTTTCAAGCACTTATTCTTGATGGCCAAGGCAATGAAAGAGAGTATCACGTACAATGGCAAGAATTTTTCACAGGCCATATTGTTGGTAAGTGTGCACAAGTAAGTGTTGCTTGCTAGCATTGTTGTTCAGTTGCTAAGATGTGGCCAACTCTTTGTGACCCCATAGCACGCCAGGTCCTCTTGTGCTCCACTGTCTCTCAGAGTTTACCCAAATTCTTGTTTGTTGTGTTGATGACACTATCTAACCATCCTATCCTCTGCTGTGCCCTTTGCCTTTTGCTTTTATCCTTCAGGGTCTTTTCCAATGCGTCCTTTCTTCTCATTAAGTGGCAAAAGTATTTGAGCTTCATCTGCTGTATCTGTCCTTCAAAGAATATTCGGGGTTGATCTCCTTTAGGATTAGTAGTATATGAAAAGTCATATTGGATTTTTAAAAAATGGGCAAAATGCCATGACCTGGAACACCATAAACAACTTTGTGTTCTGGAAAAATGAATCTCAGAAGACAACTGCTATTAGAACAGCCAAACCACGCTATAGATTTTGCAGACGACAACTGGGTATTTGTGTAAATGAAAAGCACAAATAGACTATTACTAGAATCTGTTGGCATAATTAATATTAACTATATTCAAAAATGTTTTCACTAGATAGCTAATAACACATTAGAATCATGACATAATTCTTAGAGGCCAAAATGATTAAGACTACAGTTCATAAACAGTAGAAACTTAAGCAAACTCATTACTTTTGATTTCAGCATATATCTTTTAAATATTAGGCCTTAGTGAAAGGGCTGGAGAGAATGAACATGTCTTACTGATGCCTCAAAGGCAAAATTATAAGTGTGCCTTATTGCATTGCGACTTATACCATCTGAATTTGGGATAGTAATTGAAGCAGAAGGTCTGCCTACAGATGAGTAGGTGGTATGGATGGTATAATCCCCAGTCATGGCAAGTTTTATAGGCTAATTCAGACTGATAAAGCTTGATTATGGTCCAAAAATGAACTGGGAGCCATAAATATATAAAAATGATACAGGATGGTTATAAGCTTTAACAATGGCAGCTGGGTCTGCAGCAATATCATTGTTAAACAATGCAGTCACACAATGTTACACTTTAGAACCTTGTCACTTAGCAACAGAATTCCCAGTCCCAATTGCCATTGTAACCCGAGGACTACTTGTATGTCAGCTAAATAAAGCAACATGATTAAAAAATGTGGATGGTAGTATATATTTTAAAGAAGCTAATATTATTTACAGCAATAAAGTCATTGGAAATAAGTACTATTATATTCCTTTATGTAGCTCTCCATCTCACAAATGAAACTTTCAGTAAGTAACAAATGCTAAAACAATAAAAATTAATACTAGCAAAGAAGAAAAAATACTACAGAGGCCACCAAGGATAAATTCAAACCAAATTGAGAAAGATCTCTCAGTGATCCATTTTGCCTCCCAAGCCCCAAGCCCTGGAACATGTCTTTTGATATAGTTGGTCAATATACCCCAAATATTTTCCTTGAATCTCATGATATAACCTCAAATTCATAACATGTAACTTCTTTGCAAATGGGAGCTGGCACGTTCCAATCTAGTACAATCAATGTTTGACGTGTTGTGTATCTTTAAGTATAAAGTAGCTGCTGACTAAATTAATAAATTCATTTTTTTTCTCCCCATATCCAGGTCAGAGTGATTCCAAAGTTATAGCTCACATAGGTGAAGGTGACTTCACAGTGAGGATCAATACAGATGCAGAGGAATATAATGTTGAGGTACATCCTATTACAAACATCTACATATGGCCAAATAGTTTCGTAACTTTCTTTTAATAGATTGTAATATTAAAATCTGTTATAATCATCATATCAAGAAGCAGCCTGAATGGAAAATTATGTGTATAGGTAAAATTCTCCCTGACTTTGGAATATGATGCTTAAGAAAACCACATTATACCATACTGCTTTTCTTTCTTGCTGTAACTATTCATCTGCTTAGAAAGTGTTTGTTTAAAACTGCCATAAATTTGTTTTTAGCCTCTAAAATCTACCTGAAAAAGGGAACTTACAATCCAGATCAGTTCTGACTGTCAGTCACCTCTGCTGTCTGTGGTCACATGATTGATCTTCAGGTTCATTGCGACCTTTATGATTGCTTGCAGTGTCCTGCAGTCATGTGACTGCATTTTAAGCCAGTTTTGCTGAGAACTGTAGATACTTCCGGTTCACTTCATGACTGCAATGTTCGCTTAGTGGCCACTGCTGCAAAAAACTATAAAATAGCAATAGCACTTAGACTTATATATTACTCCATAGTGCTTTCTGAACGGTTTACAAATGTCAGCATATTGCCCCCAACAATCTGGCTCCTCACTTTTCTGTCCTGAAGAATGGAAGGCTGAGTCAACCTTGAGCTGGTCAGGATCGAACTCCTAGCTGTGGACAGAATTTGCTTGCAGTATTGCATTCTAACCACTTTGCCACCATGGTTGTTTAAAATGGTTTTACGACTGCTGTAACTCACTGCCATAATAGGCAGGTCATAACTTGAGGATTATCTGTTTTCCGGTTAACAACCTTTTGGACATTTTCTATATTTAAGATCCAGTCCATTTTTTTTTTTATCCCTAGTTCCATGAAATAACTTCTGTCATTGTAATTCTCAGTGTTTTTTGAATATTTTGCAAAGCAGTCAATGAACAAAATGAGCCATTAGGGTTCTTACAATTGCACTCTTTTTTTCTTCTTCATGAACTCCTGCCCACAAAAACAAATTATAGTTTGTTTAGGTTTGGATAGAGCATAAAATTGTAGTTAGTGTAAAACAGAAGTGATAACAAATTTCTCATGAAGTGGATGTTGGAATGAGTAAGAATAGTAATGTGGCCTAAAAATCCTGGCTCAGTACCAATAGTAATTATGATAAATACAGTGACATTATTTTGAAACTCATCAAGGTTCATATCTGAATGAATCTATATATTTTAAAATGTAGCATTATTTTCCAAATTCATGATTTTCACAAACTATTTTAAAGAGAATGGCTAGGGCAGCTGTTTAACTATATTGACTAGAAATGAAGATAATTTTAACTAACGTGAAAATTAGATATATTCACAATCATAAATAATTATTTTGAAGAATACTAGGGTTTAGCATATTTAGTTCTTCAGGCTTCTGAAACAATAAGTTATTCCACTTAAGCTGCATTTACTTAAAAGACATTCTGTTGAACTTAGTGTAGCTTATTTTTGAGTAGACATAAAAAAGAATCGTATCTGTGATACTATTTTTCTATTCTAGCCCTTATGGAGGTTTCTCAACAACACAGAAGATGGAAGGCTTTTGGTATATAAATCTGAAGATATTAAGGATATCTCACGATTACAATCCCCCAAAATATGTGGTTATGTCAAACTAGAAGAAAAGGGGCTTTGGGGAGGAAGGCTCAAGGATAATCATGTAAATAAAGGTAAGCATCCAATTATTTGCAGTATTTTTTTTTTCAAAATTGTGTAAGATTCTTCTGTAATAGCATAAGATAGTACAGGTAATCCTCAACTTACAACCATTTGTTCAGCGACTATTCAAAATTACAGTGGTGCTAAAAAAAATGGACTTATATCCCATGTACTTGTTATGGCTACTGCAGCACGCCCGTCATCATGTGATCAAAATTTGGGCGCTTGGCAGCCCCCTTGCACTCACCACCTCAGGGGCCATTGTTTCTTACCCAAAGCTAAAGTTGTGCAGTCCTTATGAAGAGATTTATGAAGATAATGCAGCTTTAGCCGTGTGTAAAAGATGGTCAGTGAAAAGGGTCCAAAAGGAGGCATTGAGGTGAGGTGAGGTAAAGTTTGGTGCTTCTGCTTCAGTCAGTGGCTGGGCACAAAAATGGCTGGGCACAAAAGGTGAAAGGCTGGTGCGGGGAACTGGAGAGAAGGTGCTGAGTGAGCTTCATGGTTCTGGGGCTCCTTGCCATCCCACAAAGTGAGTGAGTTGGGGTGAGCTGGAAGCTGTCCATTATCTTACTGGGGGTCGGGGCTGGAGGGACCAAACCTGGAATACTTAGACAGGATAACCTTTATTGTCACTTTTTTTCTGTGAACACACTGGCACAGATTAAAAAAAGGAAACTCTGATGACCACTTTCAAAAGAGCGGGGGTGGGGTGCGTGTACGTACCCATAGCTATACATATACTATATACACACACGCACATATTAATCACAGTCCATTTAGAATACATAGTGGAAAAAAGAGTCTTGAGAGTTAGCAAGACTGATACTATATAGCAGGGATATCAAACTCAAAGCCACAGGGCCGATCTGGCCCGCGGGGTGCTTAGACCTGGCCCGCGGAGCTGCCCTGGAAACAGTGAAGGATCAGCCTGTGATGCCTCTGCCAGCAAAAATGGAGGTCTGTTTTCACTGGCAGAGGATTGCAAGAGGCCGTCGCAGCCGAACACAGAGCTCAGGAGCCTGTTTTCACTGGCAGACCGCTCGGGCCACCACAAGCGCCTCTTACACGAGTGACGTCAAGATGGCCACGCTCACCCTGGCCCCCAAAGATCAAATACAACCCTGATGCGGCCCTCAATGAAATCGAGTTTGACACCCCTGCTATATAGTATAAACCTATTACAGAATCTTGGTGAGCGACTTGTGATTCTTGATTAATAACTGTAACAGGGAATGCCAGGTAGCCATCATAAGTTGGTGCAGTTACATTGTACATGCAGTACAATGCAGTTTTATAACTGCATTGATTTATGACAGAAATTTCGATCCCAATTGTGGTAGTAAGTTGAGAATTACCTGTATTAAGAGAATTAACCTGTATTGAGAATTAACTGTTTAACGTTGTGACCTTCATGAATGGAATGTTGTCTCTTTCTAATACACTGGAAGCTTATAGAAAGTTTGCTTTAAAATAACGACCAGGATATTAGTATACAGTAGCTCGTGGATTATATGCTGTCTGCCTGGAATAATACCTGATCTGTTCTTATTTTATTGGGAAAAGGCAGCACATGTATGGCTTCCACATACTAGTAGTAGTGGTCATACTCTTATTATTTTTCTGTTTGGCTTAACACAGTTTTTGTATTAATCACTGTGGCCTCTTCAACAGTGTATTATTTTTAAAATTGGCTTAGCATTATGTGCTAATACTGTCTCTCTGGCATGAAGAAATGATGTAAGAAAGATTTAAGTAAAACATTTCTGTAATTGAATGTTTTGCTTCTGCTTTCTTTTTTGTATGGGGGGTGGGGAGAGAGAGAGGGAGAAATAGTTTTAAAATAATTGCTCTTTTCACCCTTTCACAGTGTCATTCTCTGCATAAATCACACAGTTATGACTAAGATAAAATTGAGGAAGTTTTCTTGTAAGCCCACTTGACTCTTTAAAAATGTGGGATGGGTGGTTAATAAATGAATAAATACTCATAAGCAATTTCTACAACGCCCTAAGTTTTTTTATTACATTTGCACTGAACAGACAGATAATTTTATGATTTACATGTTCACATGTTATGGAAAATCTTGGTACAATAGCTGTAAATAAGTTACCTGATGATATTCCAATTATCATGATAGAATATATTCCTCGGAAAAGAAGAGCTACTCCAGACCCTTTGAAAAATACTTGCAAGATGTTAGTGGTGGCAGATCATCGTTTCTTTAAGAATATGGGCCGTGGGGAAGAAAGTACTACCATTAACTACTTAGTAAGTGTAATATCTGCTATCAGTTGGCTAATAAAGTATGCCCAATTATTTTGCTACATTTAAGATTTGGCAGGGTTGAATAAGAGGGTATAACTAAATATTTAAGTAGTATTCAGCAGATAGGATTAAGGATGTACTTATGAAAAATGCTTGGAATAGACAGCATTAGCATACAAATAGTCCTTAACTTACAACATTTGGTGACCATTCGAAGTTACAACAGCATTGAAAAAATGACTTATGACTGTTTTTCACACTTGTGACTGTTGCAGCAACCCCAGGGTCATGTGATCAGAATTCAGATCCTTGGCAACTGACTCATATTTATGACAGTGTCCTAGAGTCATGTGATCTCCTTTTGCAACCTCCTGAGAAGCAAAGTCAATGTGGAAGCCAGATTCACTTAACAACCATATTAGTAATTTAACAACTACAGTAATTCACTTAACAACTGCCTCACTTAGCAACAGAAATTTTGGGCTCAGTTGTGGTCGTAAGTCGATGACTACCTGGTAGTTTCTTCTAAATGACACAAACTCACCTGTTTCTGAGTTTGTGCGCCAATTACATTCTTTAGTCCAAGTTACTTCCATTTTTATGGAGAAAAATGATATGAAAGAAACAATATTATTGATTTTATTTCACAGTTTTTATTTACTACTAAAGGCAGAAAACATAATATGTTTGCTGCCATATTAACACCTGCCTCCACTTTTTTTCCACAACAGTAATTTGTCTCATAGAAACCCAGCAATTTTTATTTATAAGGGCGATCATAGTCTCTTGGTTTGGGGCAGGCAGCTTCACCATTATACCAAACTGGGCTTTCATATGCGAATGCTGCCTTGAGCTCCTGCTTGAATAGTATAATACAAATGTAACAAATACAGTGATTAGTAGAATGCTATTATTCCTTTCTCATGCACAGAATGTGCATTTATTTATAAAAATAGCCCACAATGTTAGAGTCTAATGACATGGGTTGACTGGAATCTCTTGTTTTCCTTTCTGCATTTAGATTGAATTAATAGACAGAGTGGATGATATCTATCGCAATACCTCCTGGGACAACGCCCACTTCAAAGGATATGGCATACAGATAGAGCAGGTATTAAAATACCTCCCAGAAGGAATGTGAACACTTTTGCTGGATACCAGAGTGCATTCAATTCAATATTTCATTGAATAATTTAACTGTTCTTTGTGATACATGCAAAATATGTGATGAATTATGATGATCCTGAAGGTTATAGTTATTTTTTGTTCTCCTTCCCCTTTTTCTTTCTAATAGAAGTGCAGATAGAGGAAGTAACCAGGTAGTAACTTAACACAACAAGAAGAGAGGCAGCAACAGGCATTATTAGTGAGGAAAATCTTTCTTGGTATATACTTTTTAAAAACGATTGGTGCTTCTACTGTCTTTAAAAATATATTCAGAAAACTTTCCTTAACTTTAAATTTACATGTTAAGTTATTAAAGAAAACCATTAGTTATTTTAAAAAACCCAGCATAAACAATAAGAGAGTAAGCATAAATTACTACTAAATTAGAAAAATCAAAGTTTGAGCTTCTCACGTTAAAGGGCATTCTACCACTCCCTCAAATTCAGCAATGTTTTGTTTTATCATAATTTTCCAAATCTTCATATTTAGTAGAGACAAAGCCACGTGAGAGGCTATTACAACAGACCTGGTAAGCTGGAAGTATTTCAGTCAGAAAAAAATTGACTACTGCATTGATCATGAAGGGAAAACTCATTACAGTTGTCGTCCTTGCTAACGCCTCCACAATCTCATAACAGCAAATTATTGGGAAACTCTAACCAGGAAAAAGTGTCCTTCAGGCACTCCCTTTTTTGGTAGAATTAGATTTTTAATTTCGGAACTCTCTTTTTGTTCATAGCACTGACTATATTTGTGTGAAGTAATGAATGCATATGCCTCAGTGAATTATGCTGTTTCATACTAAACTTTTGCATCAAATATACTTTTTTGTTAATAAAGATAATAAAGAGGAAATAGGGTCACTAATCTATTTTTCATTGCCAAGAGAAATCCTGACCAGATGTTCAATATTTAATACGTAAAAACAATTGTTTTCTCTATAAATCAAGGTAACATATGCCTGGTAATGTTCTGATTATTTTTTTGCCACTGTTACTCCAATAATGTTTTCTCTTTAAAATCAATCTTATTGGATATAGTTGCACATTCTATTCAACCTTCTAAAAGTATTTATTTACCAAATTTAGAATTGATGAGTTTAGGTTAAGCTACTGAAATTTAAAAACTTGATATGTGCTTGCTATGCTGAAAGGATTTCTTTGGATTGACTCAAGAAACAGAAATACGTTTTCTTTCACCAAATTTAGAAACTTTCTGTTTGAGTGATAGTTTGCTGAGGGGAAAAAAGTGTAACATAATGAATTGCTATGAGCCTTTGCTAATGAGTAAAATTCTCTTCAGTAAATTTCTCTTCGTTAAAAAACTGAAGCATTATTTTGAACCCCTTTTCTGTTTTTACGAAGTTTCTAAATATTTTTTTTCTGTTTAAAAGATTATTGTTCATAGTGAGCCAGAGACTTTATCTCCTAAACAAAAACACTATAACATGGCAAAAAGTCAACCTGATGAAGAGAAGGATGCCTGGGAAGTCAAGCAGCTGCTAGAGGTAGGTGTGTGTGTGTGTGTGTTTATGCCTGCATTTTAAATGATAAAATTAAATTATTTATATTACTTGACTCATTTAAGATTGCGGGGGATCTCCAGATTACAACATACTTGAAGGAAGTTGATAACAGAATAGTTCAGGAATAAATGTATAACGTTACATCATAAAAAACATTTTCAAAAAACCAAAGAAAATAGCTTTAAATATGCCTCATGATTTAAAATAAACAAAATGCTTATTTAAACTCACAGAACTATGGCAAAAATGTTGATCCAACGTGCTTTATCAAATATATCTTAACTCTTTTTCAATCCTCATTATGCAGAAATTCTATTATAGAGTGTTTACTTACTTTCTGGAATGCTTCACTATGCGATCCTGAGTAATTTATGACAGAAAAACAGTGTCAGGCAAAATATTGTCTTGGGCAAGAAAAAGGGATCAGAGAAACGTGTTATTTGATGATGCTAGAAGTGGAATCTCTTATTTATTGATCTCCTTTCCTAATTTATTGGACAAGCATCTCTAAACTAAAAAGCATTTGTTTTATTTGTCCCCCAAAGCAATTCAGTTTTGACATAGCTGAAAAAGCAGCGAAAGTGTGCCTTGCTCATCTGTTTACATACCAAGATTTTGATATGGGCACTCTCGGATTAGCTTATGTGGCATCTCAAAAACCAAACAGTCATGGTGGCATCTGTCCAAAAGGTAAGTCTCTTTCTACTTTTGATTTGGTTTTTCTTCTAGGCAATGAATGTAAGTGTCTGAAGAAAAAAAAGTATGTATCTACTGTAAGCAGTTAAGATGAGCTGATGACCTTATAGCAGAGATCTCCAATCCTTTTTGGCCAGGAGGAACATTTGAAATATTTGAGGCTTTTTTTTTCTGGCACTTGCACAAAAGGCCTGCTTGGAGATGGGCTTGCTTGTTTACCAAGTGACTGTCCTGGGAAACATAAACCCACGTCACAGCATTGCTTTATTAGAATGTTACCTGCTACCTTAATTTCTTATTGCCCCTGCTTAATTTTTTCCAGGAAGATGTGTACATATCCAGACATGTACTAGATTATATTTTTCCATCATTTTCATTTTTCAGGCTTATGGGCCAAAAGGCATCATTGGAAATAAAACATATGGTAAAAGCTAGTAATTTATTCACTAGTATTAACTTAATGCAAGTTCAGGCAGGACAGAAAATGGTAGATGTCAAAAGATTTTCTGTTAAAAAAGTCTCAAAGGTGAAAAGAGACTTGAACTTTCCAGAATATCTAGTTTCTTTAGATTTAAATTGGTATTAAGCATTAACTCCTAAAACACAGCCAACAAAGAGTGGCATGTTTGCAAGCTCCAGTGTATATTCGTTCCCTTCCCTGGTGAGATAGCACATAATTGAGAGAAGCATCAGTCAAAGAGGCTTGTCAAGATGTGTTCCTAAGATTGTGAATCCTCCTGCATGTGTCCAAAGTGGTCTAGCAGTATCGAATGACTTTTGATATTTTTATCTTTTCTTTCCTAGCTTATTCTAATTCGGTACCAGGAAAAGCTGTCTATCTTAACAGTGGCTTAACCAGCACAAAGAACTATGGCAAGACGATCCTTACAAAGGTATTACAAATTAGGGATATCATTTTATGGAAATCAATCATGTTGTTTTTCTGGGCTAATTTTCTAACAATTCTTGCTGTTGAAGATGATCTTTCCTACCAACTTTGGTGACTGAGATGCTAAACTGGGAAAAATGGATCAGGCGGACTGAATTCAAACATTGTCAAAACCTTTCTGAACATTTGGAACTAGGTCCCCTTTCTTCTAATTTGCACATTTTTTTGCCCAATTTGGTGCTTAAAATCTTAATCATGAATTATATTCACTGTCAATTACATTTTGTTGGATCGGAGTATAACGATTAAGTAGTTGGTAGTATGGAGCATGTTAAAACTTAAAGAAATGTGTGCAAATGTGAGTAAATATATACCCGTGTCCCCCCGAAAAGAAGACCAAGTCTTATTTTCTTTTGGGCTATGAAATAAGCACTAGGGCTTATTTTCAGGTGGTGTCTTATTTTTTGTCCATGTTCTGGAGACCCACTTCTGTTTGCTTGCGGTGGGGCAGGAGGCTGCACAGCATGCCAGTGTTACTGTCCCAAGGTGGGCAGAGGATAGAGCTTCCCCATGTGCCCTGCACTAGCTTACCTGAGGGTCCCTGCAGCTAGGCCATCCACATCCCGACATCTGCCTTCCCTTGCAGTGGCGGCTCAAGCAGTCTTGTCCAGTAGGACCACACATAGCCACCAGCTCACTTCTGCTTGCTCGAGCAGGAAGCTGTGTAGCGCTTAAGAGGGCTTATTTTTTGAGTAGAGCTTATATTAGGCACATGTGTAAAAATATGCTAGGTCTTATTTTCGGGAAAACATGGTAGGTACCACTTTGGTGGGAAGGTAACCACTCCATGACATCATGCTGGCCACATGACTCAGAAAGCGTCTTCAGTCAGCGCTGGCTCAATGGTCTTGAAACAGAGATGAGCACTGCTGCCTATAGTCGACAGTGACTAGCAGAGTAAAATCTGCAAGGACTCCTTTACCTTTAGAGTCTTGGATGCCTACAGTTTCCCAGTCAACACTACAAGTCTGTCCATGTCTTGTGAGAATAAGGAGTGTATTCTGACTAATAGTTGTGTTGTGGCCCATCAGTGACCAGTGGAGCTGTTGGCAGACTCCGACAGTGAGGAACAACATGAGCCTGTCCGGGAGTCTGGGGAAGGCTCTGATGAGTGTTCAGAGACAGAGTTGGGACCAGGGATGCCTGTCAGTCATCAGATGCCTTCCGAGTCAGAGAGCAGCTCCGGAATCAGGGCCAGTTAGGAAGGCATGGCACAGGTGATTGGCCTCTCCCAGAGAGCTTAAAAAGAGGAGCGAAGGGGAGAGGAATTTGCAGAGAACAATTTGTTCATAGTGCTTCAGAAAAGCTCTGTTCCTGCATTCGTGGCTGCAAGAGGAATTGTGAGTCATTCTTGTGCCAAGCCTGATAGGAGTCTGAGCTATCAGCCAGATTTTGGTTTATAAAATAAATAGCTTTTAGCGGACAGCCGAGTCTGCTCTCTTGTCTTGAGAGGCCTAGGACAGAACAAGTTAGTTTTCATGGTTCCACTCTGCTAGTCTTCTGCCTGTCTGTCTTGCATAGTAGCTGTTGTAAAGGACTTGGTTGATTTGTGTCCTACAGTGATGCCAGATGGTTGTAATAATCTGTTGGTCGTTTATGAGATGTTTTTGGTATACTGCTGTGTTCTTTCCATAGCTTGTGTTGGTTGTACTGTAGCAGGTTGAGTGGTCAGCCATTTTTTGATAAAGTTGCATTGGTATCTATTTTATTGGAAAATTTTGTATAGGAGGCCTGAGTCTTTTCTTCAGATTGGTATTCAGGGTTGCCACAGTGTGTTTGTACTTGTCTGAATAATATCACAGCTCCCCTTATGGGAAATTGAGTTGTTATTTGGTTAATGGAGCACTTGGTTCTTGTGGATTGTTTAGACTTGAATTTCTAAGTTGCTAATTTGTTGTTTCCTTTGCTGATGAGGATATCCAGGAAGGATAGTGTGTTGTTTGTTTCCCTTGTGAGTTTTATTCATTTGAAAATGCTGCTGATTGTTACATGTATCTTCTCTAGTTCATTTTTTATTGTGACAAATATAAATGTGGGAGAGTTGTAGTTTTTAGACCTTGCATTACAGTCTATCTGTGCTATGAGTCCTCAGAGTGTTGATCCCTTGGATGTTCCTCTGATTTTTTTTCCATCAAATTGAAATTAGGTACTGAGGCTTATGATTCTGGATATTTCCATAATTGCATCTTCTTCTATTTTTAGGTCTTTAACTCTGGAGACACTGTGGTGAGGAGTTGATTGAATATTTGCTACCCTCTGTGAGATGTACAAGCTTTTTGTAGGGTTTATTTTTGGCTATGTTGTATGTTGACCTCTTTAGGAACAATTGGATGAAGAGATATGCTCAGCTTGTGTATTTTGGGTGTCCACAGAACCATGGCAAAGTAGGTCCGTAGTTTTTAACCTCCCTTGGTTTTTTTTTAATGATTTGACTTTTCTTGGTTAGGTCATTGTGGGTTCTCTTGATCATGTTGTCCAGTTTCTATTATTAGGTTGATGTTTACTGGAATATAGATTTCTTTGTCCTTGAGTAATTCTTTGGCTTTTTGTATACATAATGTTCTGTCCATTATAATCATAATGGACAGACATAAACATGTTGTCTGATGGTACTGGTTTAGTCCTTCTTTAGGTTTTTAAGGTTTCTATGTTTTCTGCTTGAGTTGGTTATGCTTTTTGTTCCACTGGTCTGTGATGTAATTGTATGTCTTAAGTTTTTTTGGATCTATGTGGCAAGTTCTGTGTTTCGTATGCTGCTTCTAAGGCTGCAGGGAATTCAACAAACTGATCAGCATTATCCACTTACAGTTGACACTTTTCTGGAGGATGTTGTGTACTATAGTATACAGTGGGCAACGACATATTCAGAAACCTCTTTGTTTCTGGGATTTAGCTTTGAACAGTTTAGTTTGTAGATTCCTTGGTGCTCTCTATACTTGGTTTTGCTTGCAGACGTTTCATTACACAACTAGATAACGTCATCATTTTGCTTTCATTTAACAGGAAGCTGACTTAGTTACTACTCATGAGTTGGGTCATAATTTTGGGGCAGAGCATGATCCTGATAGCATGCCAGAATGTGCTCCCACTGAAGATAAAGGAGGAAAATACGTTATGTACCCTATTGCTGTGAGCGGTGACCATGAAAACAACAAGGTTGTTTTTTGTTTTTTTAATTTCCACATTATTCCATGTATAAATAATGTCTCTTTATGTGGGGAAAGATCTTTTAAGTTTTATACTTAAGTTTAATTTACCATTGCAGATATTACAGAGTTTCATTGCATTTTTTAAAAATATACGGGCTGGTTTGAGGAAGGGTATGAAACGAAAGGAAAGAAGGAACAATGGCTTGGGACCCGGGTACTTATGGGACCGCCTGTTGCCACCGTCAACCTCCAGCCGACCAGTGCACTCCCACAGGGTTGGCCTCCTTGGGGTTCCATCGTTGGGTCGGTGTCATCTGACAACCCCGAGGGTTTGGGCCTTGTCTGTGGTGGCCCCCTCCTTATGGAATGAACTTCCCCTGGAGATCCGCACTATTACGGATCTCCAGGCTTTCCGACGTGCCCTGAAAACCCATTTATTTCAATGAGCCGGCCTGGCCTGATACCTTAGAGTTGATCTTAATTTAATTTTAATTGAATTTTAAATTATATTTAACTGATTTTTAATGGAATGGGGTTTTTGTTTAAATGGATTTTTAAATTTCTTAACTGCTTTTAAATTAACTGGCCGTAATCTAATTATTTTAATTTGATTTTAATTACCTTGTATGTTTTTTAATGGCTGTACACCGCCCCAAGTCCCTTTGGGAGAGGGGGTGGTATATAAATTAAAATAATAATAATAATATTATGGTTAATGGATCTAATTTATTATATAATAGGGGAGGGGGATGGCAAGTGCCTCAAGTGGTTGAATTCTATACCAAAGTTGGCAACTAATCCCATTGGCAAATGACAGCTATTGTTTTCCCTGCTTTCCTATAACATTTTTAGATGTTTTCGAACTGCAGTAAAGCATCCATTCTTCAGACCATACAGGCCAAGGCCCCAGAATGCTTCAAAGAACGGAGCAACAAAGTCTGTGGCAATTCCAGAGTGGATGAAGGGGAGGAATGTGATCCGGGCCTGTTGCATCTTCAGAATGACTTTTGCTGCACATCTGAGTGCAAGCTAAAGCCGAATGCAAAATGCAGGTGAGGCGGTAGTAAACTCAATCCAATTTTAAAAATGGCTACAGAAGGAACAGAAATGAAGGGGGGGGGGTGTCACTGGAGTCTTTCTTTTCTTTTTATTGAGCAAATGCCAGTTCTTCAATCAGGAGTTGCAACTCCAGAAAAATTCCTCTTTAATGTCCACCAATTCTTTTTATGGCATCAGAACCCTGTTGAGAAAATTTGGATTTTGTGGGAGGGGGCTTAAAAAGCTGGGATGAGTTGAAAGCTGGTCTTCCCCATCCAGATTCCCATAGCCTTCAGGCGCTGAGGAAGCACCTTGACAGCACTGCTTGTTGGCCCTAAGATAGACATTTATAGTGTCAGCAACATACTTAGGACATCTAATACCATGCCAATGAATAGTGTTACCCATTGGCCTTAAATGCAAATGGCAAATAGGAACAGGGGATGTACAGAGCTCTGAAAGAGCCCATAGGAAAGATTGGAGAAATTGTCTAATGTACAGTAGGTTCTAAAAAACATACTGTACAATTTTTTTTTAAAGTACAAAATTATGGCATTTTTTTCTTCGCTATTTCTTGGAGCTTATCAATGTAGCTATTTTATTATTTTTGCCCATCTGCTTAGTGATCGAAACAGCCCCTGCTGTAAAGGATGCCAGTTCGAAAGTGCAGATAAGAAGTGCCAGGAAGCTATCAATGCAACCTGTAAAGGGGAATCCTATTGCACAGGTAAGAATTTATTTTTCTATCTTTGGTCCTAAACTATTTTTGTTTTTAATTTCAGTTTTTCAGTAGTACAACCTGTATATTTTGGTTTGGAAAGACAGTTATACTGTTTAAGGTAATTAATAGTTTTAGTCATAAATTATGAATGTTGCATTCCAAGATGAATGTGCTTCCAAAACAGAAATTGCTTGGAAAACATATGCTCAGAATTATCTTGATGGTAAGATGGGCAGCCAATACATTTTATGTATAAATAAATAATAAAATAAATAAATACGTTTAGCTGCTACTTTTTTCTCCTTGCCATGGTCATGAACTGAGCATATCCTACCAAACTCTAAATCTGAGTTTATAATCTTTAACTCCTCAAAAAAAAAAAAAACCTGAGATAAACTGTAATTCAGGGTTCTAGTAATTACCTATAAAGCCCTTCATGGTACAAGCTTGATTATCTGTATCTTAACCCTCATAATTCTAATTCTCAAAAAAACTGACACACACACACACACACACAAAATAAAGCATATTTACAAGGCTAATTTTTTTACTTATTTATAAAATGTATGGGCTGTCCCAATTAGCAACCCTGAGGGTTGCTTACAGAATACTCAGTAAAAATGGAATAAAACACACATAAACAGAACATCTAAAATCCAGGAAAAAAACCAACCAGAACATTACCAAAAGGACTTATCGCTTGTAAACAAGGCCTGGGGACAGTGCCAGTTTTTAAGGGCTAGTTTAAGTAAGGCCAGGGTGGGGGCTGTACAAATGTCAGGGGAAATGGTATTTCGGGGACCGGGGAGGGCAGATGCCCTGATAGAGAACTTCCTCACTTCCTGGCTCTTACTAGGTGGCATTATGTAATTGATAGGCCTGGGAGCATGCCAACTTTGTCAGACAACATGGAATGGATAGCCATTATGAGGGTTAGGATACAGATAATGTGGTTTCATACCATGAAGAACATTATAAATAATTATCAGAACCTTGAATTACATCTGGAAGTCTACTGGCAAGCATTGCAGCTCATGAAGCAACAATGTCATACAAGCAGGCCATGGTATGCCCATAACTGCCTAGGTTGCTACATTCTAGACCATGGGTGTCAAACTCAAGGCCTGAGAGCCAGATGTGGCCCTTGGGATGCTTAGATCTGGCCCACAGGGCCGGCCTGGAAACAGGGAAAGACCGTCCCGCAGTGCCTCTGCCAATGAAAACGGAACTCGGGAGGACGGCCCTCTTGAGCTCCATTTTCACTGGCAGAGATTACAGGAGGCTGTTGCAGCCGAAAACGGAACTCAGCCCATTTTTGCTGGCAGAGTGCTCAGGTCGCCACAGGCGCCCCCAACACGAGTGATGTCAAGCTGGCCACGCCCACCCTGGCCAGGCCCACCCCGATCCCCCAAGGTCAAACACAATCCTGATGCGGCTTTCAATGAAATCAAGTTTGACACCCCTGTTCTAGACCACCTTCACTTCCAAGTGGCTTTCAGGGAAGTGTAATGGGCACTGCTGTACTCATAAAATAACCAACGCAGGAGTGAATGAGAGATACGGTGTACCAGTGGTTTTCCTTTTTCTTTGGATGGGTCCAGTCAATGATGACAGAGGGGGGTGAAATTGAGCTAGAGATGCCTCTTACGTAGGACACTTCAGAACTCTTGTTCCTCTTGTTAAATGTCTACACACAAGCCACTAGGTGTGGTCATCTGTTGGTTTGGCTTCCAGTAAAATCAGCATGTTGCCTTCTGTTGTCAGTTTTTGGAGAGGGATATTGAGCAATGCAGACTGCTTGAGCATGGATATAATTGCAGATGATCCATTTATAGATTCATGAGAATATTTATTAATATTCTGGAATGAAAGCAGATTTGGTATAAAGTTTTTTTTCTGGTAAATGATTTAGGAGCAAAGACTGCACTTCCCGCTTTATTCCAGAGATCCTTTATTTCATTCTTTGATGCTTCCTATTAAAATAGTTTTACCCAAATCAGATGTACAGGGGAAAGGAGAAAATGCTAATCATGAGGTTTGTTTGCTCTATACCAGTGTTTCTCAACCTTGGCGACTTTAAGATGTTTGGACTTCAACTCCCAGAATTCCCCAGTCAGCAAAGCTGACTGGGGAATTCTGAGAGTTGAAGTCCAACATTGTAAAGTTGCCAAGGTTGAGAAACACTGATCTATACCATGGCTGTCAAAGTTGTGGCCTGCAGGCCGAATGCATCATGTACTGGCCATGACCACGCCCAGTTTAGTAAAAGGGGAAAAAAAGTCATGATACGTCACGTGATGTTACCATGACGATGCAAGTTTGATATCCCAGTTCTATACAATGAAAGATTGTGCAGTAGTATCTTACAAAGAAACTTTTATAGTTATAAAAATATAAAGCAAAAGCAAGTTTTCCTTCTGGTCACTCACAGAATAATAGTGCTAAACAAATGTTGGCCTATTTAGACTTTTCAATTATTTTGGTGGTAAAGAGAGAAATTTAATCTGCTGTTAAACAAGTGATAAAAAAGTGTCCAAAGCTCAGCCTAAAACGACATTTACATTATAATTTCATTTGGCAGTTCTTTACCTCAGCTCCTACTTTTAGTAGTCTGGCAGGAAGTTTCCAAGATAAATCTCAAACTCAATCCATTTTCACTCCCTAGAAAAATCATTGAAATGACGTATTTCCCCTT
>JAEANM010003668.1:7960-22016 GCA_017656035.1 Myanophis thanlyinensis
GAGAGAGAGAGAGAATATTACAGATGACAATTCATCTTGAATTCCTTTTTAAAAAGTAAATTTATACCAGGATAAAACTGAGTAAAGGATATGAGAGTATTTTTTTTTTAAAATAGCACATCTATTTTGGAGATAGTAATGGCATGTTTGAGGAGAATAATGGCATTTTGAGGGATACTTTTCATACTACAGGTACAACCACAATTGAGCCCAAATATGGCTTCTCCTTTGATTTTACTGGTCAGAAAGTGGCAAGAGATGATCACATGTCCCTGGGACCCTGCAACCATTATAAATATGAATTGGTTGCCAAGCAACCAAATTTTGATCACATGATCTGATGCTGCCATACCAACAACAGCAAAACTATAGTTTTTCTTTTACATCATACACACGTGGCTGTATTGTGGAGTGAAGGGAGACATTTCTTTAATGTTTAATGAATTTATCTTATATAATGTATTTTTAAAGCAGTTGCATGATGTTTCAACAATTCTTCCACTTTCTTTAGTAAGTAACTTGAAGATTTACTTGGGGCTGATTTACTTCTTCACCCTGTTTTTGTTTGTTTTTCTATAGATAGAATTGTATGGCTCTATTTCATACTTATATCAGCAAGTACCCTCTTATATCAAGTCAGACCAAATATTGTTCTAACTCAGTCATATCTATCCAGACAGGCAGTGCCTCTTAGGAAGCTCAGACAGAAATCTTTCCCAGCCTGATTATTCAGCATATCTTACCTTTCTTAGAAGTTGGCTCCAGGGCTTTCAACATACAAGTGGTCTGTCACTTTGTTACAGGTGCCTCCAGCCTTTGTATCTTCTTGACAGATTTCTGATTCATATTTGCATATTTAAAAAGTGGGAGATTTGATCGTTTGGTCTACCAATGGGATGTTCCTGTCAGAAAAATCACTTTTTTGAGCACGGGCTCTTTTGGATAAGAGCAGAAGAAAATGTAACAGGATAAAAGTGTGTTTACTTTTAGAGAGGCTGGGTTGCCATGGAAAAACCTGCCTTTGTTTATAAAATTCAGGATGATTTGACTTTTCTTAAAAAATAAAAAAGTATATAAGGTTACTGTTAAAATAAAACATCCTGTCACTCAGTGAAATCTAAATGAAAACAATTGTATAGTCCAAGTTCCACCTTAATCAAATGGGAAACATGAGCCTGCACATTTACAAGGAAGGTGTCTAGAAATAGCCAGTCAGAAACAAGGTTGGAATACTCAGATTCCCAAAGCATCTGCTCAGCAGCGCAGATGGCTTTAAGAAAAACAGGAAAGCTAAGAGAACCTTTTGGTCTGCCTTTTGGAGACAGTTCGTAGATGAAGTATATCAGATTTTTGACAGGATGATACCCTTTCCCTCAAGGAAATCAATATTCCCTCTGTTCATCATGTGCAGTTTCTCATTATTTTTAATCAGATATGGATTGATTTCTGCTATTGTGCTTCTTAGGAAAAGAAAGAGAGAGAGAGAGAGAGAAGATTAAGAAAAGATTATTTTCAGAATAGGACAAAAATACCTAGATTACCACCGGCCAGGCCATGTAGCCTTCACTCAATTCTACTTCAGTGGTGTGTACATGGATTTGGCTGATTTGGACATGGATAGAATGACTACTGAGAACAAACAGGAAAAATACATCTTTTTGCTGTAGCAAGAACAATATTAATATTTCTTTAACAGTATTGCAGAATTTATTACCAAGTTGGAAAAGTAATTAGCAGCGGCAAGCAAGCTATAGATTCAGCTAGATTGTTATTTTAGGTAAGTAGTCAATACTAAGCATGGAGCACATTCCAGGAGCCATGATTAAAAAGAATTCTCCAAATTAATTCAAGAACATCACCCTTCTTGAATATAGTATTTAAATACACACAATTCCAGGAGCCATGATTAAAAAGAATTCTCCAAATTAATTCAAGAACATCAACCTTCTTGAATATAGTATTTAAATACACACAATAGGTAATTATCTATTACTTATTTAGTTAGTACTGCACAAAGATCAGGAATTGTTATATCATTATTATGGCATAGTGATGAGCTAGAAATTAATTTAGTGGGTATTTGAATTGAATCACATTCAATTTTATTTTTTCAAATTAATCTATGAATCCAAATTCAATTACCATTTAAAATTTGAACCAATGAAATTTTTGCAAAACATCTGCCAATTAAAAGTGTATTAAAGGAGAATCTATAAACATACATATTCATGATAATAATAAACAAAAATATGGGGAAAGTGATGAGAAAAAACTTTGAATTCTATAACATTGCTAATAAAAATAAGTTTGCATATCATAATAAAATCACATTTGAGAGCTGGTTGAAAAACAAGCACTTCGTTGCATTATTCATTGTACAATCTAGATAAGAGTACTGAAAACAAGCTGTACCTGCAACCAAGGGAATAAACACCCCCAAAAATGTACATATGTATTAGTGCTTGTTAGACTTCCTATATTGAAATATTCAAAATTAGTTACTTGCATTATTGATCACCTGGAATACCCAAGAATAGAAAGGTTATCTATGAAATATTTATCTATTTACTGCAGTACTGTAATTTACCTGCAATACTAACACAAAGTAGAGAAAGAAAATAGTAAGCTAAAACTTAACTAGAGTTTTAGAGAATTATCAGAATAATAATTCAGAATAATTATTTTATATAATCTATTCTAAGCAGATATTTTGGGATTTAGTACAAAACTCTAAAAATCACCCAATGGAATTCTGAAAAGGAATCCTGTTTCTACCTCCTAAGTAAAAACATGTGCAAGGCCATATTTTTTTAAAGTAAGGTAATAACAGAGAATATACAAATGCAGCATTTCTCTAGAGAATAGCTACTTCCTGCTCCAATATGTGAGACATCTAGATTTTGCCTGCGTAAAATAGAAGAATATTTTACTAAAGATGACCTCTGATAGGTTAGACCTATATTATTTATGTCAACAAAACCAAAACAAAACCATGAAAGGATGTCCATTTGGGTGGTCAACAAAGTTATAACTTGTCTAAAAAGTTGTTGCACTTCATTGTTGTTATTGAAACTCATTTTAAAAAGGTATAGAGTGTCAACTAAAAGGAATCTAGTAGAGTTTTAAAATAACCTAAGGGCTAAAACATTGCTTGGTTCCAGAAAGGAAGTTCTGTGCTCTCATGTTTCAGTTTAATTGGGATTTCCTGGGCTGACAACTGACTGGGAGCATCCGGTAGTATCGGATAAGTAATACCAAATCCAGCTGTATTGTAAGAAGCTGTCACTCTAAAATCAATTGATACTCAAAGCTGGTATCATTTCTTATTGCTATCAGCAACAGTGGAGTATCGTAGATCCTAGATAGCAAGTGATAAACTGGCTAGCCTAGGTGAACAAAGAAGGACAATTTTAGTTTGTAATGAAGCAAAAATCTAAACTGATATATTGAAGCAGATTCTATGTTTTTAATAAATTATGCAAGTCCCCAAAATGTAATGTGTATATTTGCGTAGTTCTTGCTTAGTCATCCAAAAAGGTGGGGGAGGGATTTTTGTTTTTTTAAATATACATCAATATCATTATATGAACAGTGAGGGGTCTGGGTATCATTCATTTAGATACAAGTAATAATATTAATAATATTTGTTACATTAATCATACTTATGTAATTGTGTTATTATACATATTTATATCAGAGTATGTTCCTTCATTATTTAGTTGTTCATTGTTTTAGTGCATCATTCTAACAACAATCACAATATTGTTTAAACATACATAGTGACACCATCTTTCAACATCAAATCCTTACATCTAGCTATTGCTTTTAGTATATAATATAAAAATATGTATAATAATATTCCCCCTTTATCTTGTTTCTACCTCTATTCTAGCTCTACCTCTTAATCAAGCCAATCTTATATTAAAAAGCATTTCCTTTGTAACCATCATCTCTTGCCCATTTTAAGATTTCAATTAATATTCATTTTTTGACTTGCCTCCCAAACTCCTCCTTTGTGTCTTTGTCCCTGTCTACCTCTTTCCTATTTAACCCAAATATTTCCTCCATCTCTAGTATCTTTTGCTGCTGTACCTTCTGAGGATCTGCCCAGGCCCCTGTCTTCTCTTCAAAAATATCTTTCTGTTTATCCAATCCCATTTTTTGGTCTCTTAATATATATTTCCCCTGATTTGATTCATAAGTCTTTGTTGTCTTCTCCTTCTTCTGTTCTTGTTTATTTGTTGGTTTATCTGTTCTGTCTTTTCCTCTGGTTTTTCTATTATCTCCTTTATTTCCTATGTTTTGAGATCTTTATTCATTGTCCCTCGCTGAACATTTTCTGATTTTCAAACTATGTCATGCATTAAGCCTTTTATCTCCCTGTGGTTCCTTGTCAACATATCATAAGTACTTTGGAACATCAACACCATTTCTTTCTGAAATTCACTCATCTCTCCCTGGTGTAGCATCCTTTCTTATTTTGATAGGTCCAAGTATTACTGAATAGTCTATCAGTAGTTTATCACCACCCCAAAGTCTCAATTGTCTATGACCTCAGAAAGCCAGCTTAGAAACCATTTACTCAATCCTAGCGTTGCTCCTCAGGGAATACAATAGTTATAATTTTTTATGTCCCACAGTTAGTCTATTAGTTCCATTTAGGTAGTCCAGAAAGATTTCCAAATGTCTCCTTAAGTCCAGTCTGTAACTTCAATCATCGATCTTGACATTTAACAGTCGCTTTCTTTGAATGTCTTCTATAATCTCACAGTCAAACCTCCAATAGCCATGAAATAGACAAGTATAGAACAGTAAATATCAGAGCAGTCCTCCAGGTGTTGTTTATTTCCACATTTTTTCCTTTCTCTTCTCCATTCCCAAGGTTATAGGAGCTTAGTATATATTTCATTTGCCAGTAGATGGGGCCTTCAGCTTAAATTTCAACGTTGCACATATCTGACAAATAATTAATTTCAGTTTATTGCACATGGTCAATATTCAGATAGATAAATCCAGCATTTTAAAATGCCTCTCAAAGATATTACCAAAAAGTTTAAAAATCTAATGATTTGCTCTCTCCCTTTCATTTCTTGTCTTTCGGGTCTGTAATTTTTCTCTCTGTGATTGTTCGCTGCTTTAACAAGCATTTCAGAGAGTTTTTTTTCCAGGGTTTATTTTCTTTGGGGTTAGGTTCTAGGTAAAAAAAGAATCACCTCACTCAGTTTCAATCACTGTTCATCTACAAAACTCCAACACATTCTTTGTTTCTTTGGCTGCTCCAGCTTTACAGCAGCCATAATGGCTCTCTGCAACCTGCAGGGTGCCCCTTCTTTCTTCGTTACCCCTACAGGGTGAATTTAACCCCTTAGAGGGATCTCCAACAAGGAGGATTCGGTGCAGGATTGCGGAGCCCCTCTCCCAGTGTCCGGATTTTGCCACAATGTCAAATCGGAAAGTTTTTTGTAAGTGCAGCTGTCCACGTTAGCATTGTGTTTTAAATGTTTCTCTTGTTTCTGTCCTAAATGCTTTCATTATTATCTGGGCCAACTATCTCAACATTTTGAGGTTCACTTTCTTGCCCATATGTTGGTTTCAGCTTTCTGTGCTTCCTTTTCTTTTGTTTTTAACAAAAGCTGAGATTCTCTGAACATCCCTTTCTGTGCCAGATGCCAAATTCCAAGTGAAAATGTAGCAACCACAGACATGTAAGATGGGGTTTTTAATATGGTTCACTAAAATAGCCGTAACTGAGCATCTTATTTGTCGGATCTTTTACGTTGTGTATATTTCTTTATCTTAAGTCTGAATGGCTCTGCCATCCTCCAGGAAGAACTAAAATAAGTCTGTCAAACAAAATGTAAGTTCTAGGAGTTTCCTGTCCTTTTCATAACTGTGAGCATATGAGGTGCAATTCATATTGAAAAATTATGTAAGAAAGCTGCCAAGAAAGATCCAAGCAGTATTACCAATGCTGTTTCATAAGTAGTCACAGCTGCTGTTGATCCAACAGTTTTTTTCCCCTTGTCTTCTATGCAGCACTAGATTTCTTGAAAGGGAGTAATTACCATAGTTGGCCAATATTTTAGAAACAGTTCTGTTAAAGTAAGTGCTTTCCAGCATGTATGTAGGTAGCCCTTGTCTACAGCTCTTTAAAACAACTGCGTCTTTTCTTTGGATCACCTGGCAGCAGTAGTGAGCAGCTAGCCAGTGCCATGAAAGGATGTGACTGTTTTAAAGAGTTACATGCAAGTGTTAGTACAGACACTGGCAAGAACATCTGTCTTGTGGGATTCCAAAAAGTGATATACAATTGAATTGTGAAATAAAAAATTATTTCTGGAGCTCTGCACAGCCTTAGTAATTATGGCAATGCATTGCTGTTAAGAATGTAAATAGATTACTTTCAAACAGCATTGGCCCCAGCTCAGGACATATTTTCGAGAACTGTTTATAGCATTACATATAGATTGGGACAGTTAACATTTCCTCTGTAAATATCTAGATCACAAGTTATCTGATATACATGTAACACCATCTTCTGCTTTTTGAAAACTGGCGCCAAACCATAGACTTTACAGGCATACCATAAACTTGGATGGTGCATCCAGAAGTGAAGTTCTTATGTAAGTTTTTAATTGTCTGTAAAGAATGATATGGTTTTAAACTTGTCAAAGTTAATGAGGTTATACATGAGACACTTTGATTACCAAATTATAGAGTCTATGCATTTTTAATTGGTTCACATAGTCATTCAGTCTACCTCATTTTCAATAGCAGAGTGTATTTCCTTTCTTGTGCCAATTTTAGACATAATAAACACACTAAAATGACTTGCAATGCTGAATTGTCGTCATAATTAGACCTCTGTCCTCAAATCTTTATTCTGAGTCCCATTATAAATGTTAGGATTATGAAGTAAACATTTAAAGATTTTAACTTTGAATAAATCTGCTCAGTTATTTAGTGTCATGAAATGTGTAACGTTGTCAGTTGTGTTAATATACAATATATACCACTAGATTAGAACTGGGTTTTAATCAGTCTTAGAATTGTCTGTATTAATTTAGTTATAACATGTAATACAGGTAGTGCTCAACTCACAATTTATTTAGTGAATATTTGTAGTCTCAGCAGCACTGAAAAAAGTGACTTACAACCTTTTTTCACATGTTGCAGCAGCCCCATGGTCACATGATTAAAATTTGGTTGCTTGACGACTGGTTCATATTTATGACAGTTGCTGTATCCTGGGCCCATGTGATCCCATTTTGTGATCTCCTAACAAAGACAGTGGGGAAGCCAGATTCACTTTAACAACCATATTACTAACTTAACATCTGCAGTGATTCACTTAACAACTGTGGCAAGAAAATCGTAAAATGGAGCAAAACTTAACAACTGTCTTGTTTAACAACAGAAATTTTGGGCTCCATTATGGTCGTTAAGTTGACGACTACCTATACAGACCCGTTTTAATTTTAAGTAAAGTCAGGCACTGCCTAAGTTTTCAGTTGCTGAAGATGGATAGGTTCATAAGCATCCATTGCGAAGAACAAATACCAAATGTACATTGGGATGCAAACTCTTCCCCTTACATATTCTCATGCAAAGTCACAGGGCAAGTATGAAAGGTTGTGGTTTGTGCTGTAACATCACACTACAATTTGTCATTTTGGTGTCATTTGAATGGCCACCTATTAGTGGGTAGGGATCATAGAACATTTTGTGCCAAAATCAAGAGAATTAATAGTTTAGCAGTCATAGCCTTCCTATACAAGCCACAATTATACTAGGCATGTCACAATTTATAATTCATACAATAACATTGGAGTGCATGTGACATCACTTTCTTTCCTTGCCAATGCCATGAATATAAAATGAGTCCAGCCAGCATTTAATACAAGATATTGTTTGATCAAATAAAGATTCAACAACCACTCTGACAGCTACACTAGAAATGGGAAGGTACATGATATGTTAATATTTAAAAAAACTTAGTGGTTTCTTACTAGCAGTATTTTCTTTTAATTTGATACATATTTCCAAGCAGTAAGAAAGGTGGTGAATCAATTGACCAATCAGTCTTGAAAGACTCAATGATCAGAATTCTGGGGATATTCATATCAATGAGATTTTATAACTATAACTAACTTTCTTGTCTTGGGGGATTCAGTTTTGGTTTGTAAGTTTAATAGTTATATAATTATTATTAATAGAACACAATTGTATTATTGTATTTAATAGTAGCAATATTATTACTACCGGTATTAATACAATATTATTGAATTAATACAATTCCATGTAATGGAATTTTTCCAGTGCTAAGGTATTATGGTCAAAATAAAGTAGTATTATTGTTATGCAGATTTTTTGGTGCTTTTGGTGCTTGGTGGTTTTCTTAAAGACCTTTCATTACCAAATTAGGTAATGTCATCAGTGTTAGTAGGAATTGCTCCCAATTTATATTCTAGTGACTTGCCTGTCGGTGTTAGTGGGACTGTCTTGGTATTATTGTCAGAAAGTAGCATTGTTCTTTCCAAGACCAAAAGTTTAAAACATTGAATAGATAATCTAGAAATGAGAATGTGTGCATCTTCATGATTTATTAGAAAAAAAAACACGACTTTATTTCTTAGTCAGTGTATCAGCCCATATAAAAACAACCATGATCTATTAAACCAAAAGCATTTTGGGTCCATGTACAGATTGTGATGACACCCTCACCAATTTATGACATTACATTGGCAGTAGGAAAATCATTACTCCTACTGCTGGATAATAAAAGTGACACTGCACTGATTAATAGGCTTTGGATTGTGTTAGTGCTGGTCTCTCTTAGTATATAAAAAAAGAGAAAACGTAACTTTTCATCATTGCCAAGTGAATATGCATACAAAGTTCCATGTTTAAGTCTCCTTTATAGGTTGACCACATAAGCCAAAGAGATAAATACTGCACTGTATAGTAATCAGAGATTTGTCCTGATACCTCTCCTCTTAAAGCAACTATAGCTCATTCCAGTTTCAAATATCAGTTTTTATTTATATTGCATAAGTCCTATCCAGCTGTAAAACTTTCTCTGTCACATTCTTCATTGCAAAACACCATTGGGTAAGATCAAATAAAGCTGAGTAGCATTGTGTAGGAATGCTGTAAACCTTGCCTATACCTTTGCCACTACAACTCTAGCTCACCTCAGCTATCGATCAAGGCTATCAAAACACTGGAGAAAATTGGGAGAAAAGATGGAATTACTTAACTTGATTTACTAGAATATCTAAAAAAGGATTGGTTGGACAAAATGGAATACGGTTACAATGAAAGATGCATCATAAAGTTAATGCTTTGCTACAGTCACTTTATATAACCATATCGATATTCATGAGGTTTTTAAGACTGATGGTTTTCAGCTATTCTGAATTATTTGGAGCTGAGAAAATATTAACAAGTGGGAATTTGGAATGCTTTCCATTTAATATTTGGGGGGTTTTTGTGAACAATTCTAGAAATAATAATACTGTTTTTGTTACAGTCCTTCAAGTCAAACTTGATTTATGGGGACCTGGATAGACCATGCAATTTTTAGGATAATATTTTCAGAAGTGGTTTGCCATTATCTCCTTCCTAGGGCTGAGAGACAAAGGCTGACAAGGTTCAGGTTTCCTTACTCCTAGTTAACATGTGAACTACCACACCAAATTGGCCCTTTAACAATACAGTCCTATGTTATACATTATGCCTGCTTGATTTTAGGGATGAATATGAAGAGGATGGATTTTGTCAACCATACCGGGGAATTGCATGTGCAAGATTTATTGGAAATCGAACCATTTATATGGAATCTTTGCATATGCAAGGAGAAATAGAAAATCAAATTACTGGTAAATAAAATTTTTGCTTTCTATTATTCTCAGTTAGATTTTTATCATCCTTGTTATAATCTACAATTCTGGATTTCAAATCCTTAATGTACTATATGTTAATTTTACATGTTACACAACGGAATATATTCTATGGCAATTAAAACATAATTAGAAGAAAAAATACTCATTTTGAAAAACTGCAATGAAATTGAAACTTTTGTAAGATAGTGAAAAAGCAGCCCTGCATGTTATTTTAATTGTATTCTTAGCTTTTCTAATGAGCATATTGAAAAACAATGCATTTATCATAATTTTATTCCGATTTCAGTCCTGTTTTTATAATACAGAATTGATTAAATTTCATTCTTAATCTTATTTACTTGTGGACCTCCAGTAAACTTAATTTTCTCTAAAAGCAAGATCACATACCAAACAATAAATATTGGGGCCTACTTGATGCTTTATCAGTCTTTGATTAAGACCCAGTCCAATCAATGGAAAGGAAAGCAGATGCTAATATAAACAGTATTTAGCAGAGTATTTTGAATACAAAAAAGGGTATTTTTAAAAAAAAAAAACACTTATCTCTCCAAAAACCATACTTCCTATTGTGTCTTTATTTGGAAGTAGTTGTTACTGCATATTTCAGCTATACATTTGCTACTATCTAAACTGATTTGGTATTTGTATGCCACAGCTGCCTTCACAATGATTGGGACTTCCAGTCATTTATCGGATAAATGTTCGCAGTTTGCTATTCCATCGCTGTGCCATTATGCTTTCCCATATTGTGATGAGACTTCTTCTGTTGCAAAACCACGAGATCTGTGCCGGGATGAGTGTGAGATTCTGGAAAACGTGCTTTGTCAAACTGAATACATATTTGCAAGATCCAATCCTATGATTTTGATGCGGTTGAAGCTGCCGAATTGTGAAGATCTTCCCCAGCCTGATAGCCCTGAGGCAATCAACTGTATCCGTATTGGCATTCCTATGGCAGACCCAATCAATAAAAGTGAGTGGCAGTTACCTTGCCTTGTATGTGAGCTATCCCTAAAATGGATCAAGGGCATAGTTGATAGAGTCAAAGTCTGAATATTTCAGCCAATATCTTTCACAAAGTAGATTTAATTTATCAGAGATATTGTTAGAAGAGAAATGGAGATGAGTACCACCATCAGGACTAGTGGAGTAAAATTTGCAGGGACTCACTGTTAGAAGAACACTTTTAATATTTTAAACCAGTTGTTTTTATGTTATTCTGTTCCATTTAATGTCTGGTATGATCTGATTTGTTCATTGAAATATCTTCTAGCTGTTCCATTGAAGTAAGCACTAGTACCAATGTCACTTTGTAAGGGAGCTATGTGGCATTAAAAATTAATTAAAAAAATAAAATTGTTTATTGTATTCCAGTTACTATGCAGTACGGCAGTCTTAAGTTGTGTTACTGGCCTTGATATAGCTCACAAATAAGTTAAACAAAAATAATGTCAAGTGGCTTTATTTCTAAAACAGCTTAATAAATATTAAGTCTCATAATTTCTCCTGCCAAGATAAGGGATTAGTTTTAAGATTTTGAGGAAGCTTTGAATTCTGCATATTTCTTAAACTATTTTAAAGAAGTGTATCACTTTTTTTAAAAAAAGAGCATTGTTACATCCCGTATGTAAGACTGAATTAATTTTCAGGTCATAAACAAGAAGAAAGAAAAGAAACTCATCCAGAGAGAACATTTAATATTGTACAACTTGTCATTTATATGCATAGATGCAATTTCCATTCCCCACCAGTTAGTTGGAACTGAAGAAGCTTCTTGGATGAGTAGTGAAACATTTTCAAGGGATGAAAAATCTTTTCTTTTTGAAAGGAAAAAAAAAAGCACCTTTGGGATAACCATGACTGAGAATCACCATAGACATGTGGAGTGTTCTCCATAGACATGTGGAGCATAGTGTTCTTTTAATGCAGATCATTCTTTTAATGATCTTTTTGTTACAGATCACAAATGTTTCAACAGCACAGGAGTGGACTATCGGGGGACCATCAGTGTAACCAAATCTGGGCGACAGTGCCAGCCATGGAACTCCCAGTATCCTCATACCCACACATTCACTGCTGTCAGGTATCCAGAGCTGAATGGAGGCCATTCCTATTGCCGAAATCCAGGCAATCAGAAAGAAGCACCCTGGTGCTTCACCTTAGATGAAAATCTCAAGTCAGAACTTTGTGACATCCCTGTCTGTGGTAAATATAATGAACTCTTTTTATGAAAATGAAATGAGTTTGTTTGTTGTGTTTTGCAATCCACTGCAGTTCAAGAGCCAAACTATGTGGCCCATTCATCATATGTTTATAGAATTGACTTAACCTTGACAATTTTCATTTAGAATAAAAGTGCAGCTGCAGAATTTAAATACAGTCCCTGTTTATGGACCAAATTGAGCCTCTTGGTGGTCTTCTGTTTGGTGGCTACTTGCCATTTAAAGGGTATGTTTTCTAATGGCCTCACTTGGCAGGAGGGTAAAAGGCCAGCAGGAAGAAAAATTCTGAAAACCAGCAGGGGCCCGTAATCCAGATCTGGAGCATGTGCAGATCTAAAACTTTCCCCCAAAAACAAAGTTCTTTGGCTCAGCATGCTTATTTGAACAAATGACTGTTGTATGAAACATGACTCTAAATAACCATTATTTTGTCTGAAATGTTATTGAGGGCCTCTTATTAAGTGGTTAGAAAAATGCCAGCAAGATTTTTGGAAAAATAACAATACTTCCCAAGCACTTTTTGGTAGCCATGTAGAAGCAACAATGTAAAATGTTTTTAGGGAGTCAGGAAAGCTGTCTAATTAGTTCAGTGGAACAGTGTTTAATGATAAAATAATTAGCATAAGCTAAATATTTCCATTGAGCCAAGCTAAGGAGACTAGGCCTTTTTTTAAAACAGGGAAGATGGGATTAATCATTGAAGTAAGATACCATTTTTGAAACAATCGTTTCTTGAATAAGCCAGAATTGCATCATATAGTGTGATAAGTAATTAGCCAGTTTAAAAACCTCAAGCCATGAGTTTCAGTATCAAAAAATGACCACCAGATGGCAACATAGAGATAGAGAAAAGTCTTTGCTGCCATCTTGTGGTATCAATAATTTTGCAAACTCATAATAGCCTTGACAGATCTAAAAAAAATTTTTTCTTGCATATCAGGATTATGAACTAAAATGAAATCATAAACTATAAAATTTAATTTGTAGAACAACTTAAGCTAGGTTAGAAAAAATGTGATGCAACCAATCAGGAGGCGAAATAATTACAAAGATTGCGGAGCATTAAAGCTTGCAAGTAAAACACTACTAAAAAAATATCAACATTCTTATTTTATAAGAAAAGGATTTTGAACATCCTGCCTTGCCTTTGGTATAGACCTCATCTTACGTCTTCCTTTCGCCCAATTAGAAAGAACTAAAAAAGTGAAATGCAAATTTTGCTGCCAAAAATTCAAATATCTGACTTATTCTCATTGGTAGTGATACATCCAGCAGTTGTGATGTTCTTCTGTTGCTTGTGTCTTTCATCACTGTGACATGTAGTTTCTTGTCTTGGAAGCACACATTTCCTGAGATCTCTTGGGAGTTCATATCTTCTTTTCCTGTTTTCCTGACTTTGCACATCAAAATATCTTAACCTTAGTGCTCAAACTCCCACTCACTGCTTTTAGCAAGGCCTCAACTACCCAAATGCTCAGATTGTTGTATGAAATCCCTAAAGCATTTATTATGGCTGCCTGAAGAAAGTGCTGCATATTGAAAGAGATCAGCTGTTGGCAATCTAGAAGGAACAGCAGTCTCCAGATTGTTAACTTCTTGCAAGATCAACAGTGAAGAAGGTCACTGACTTTATTAAGAAATGAATTAAATAAATGCACAGTTCTCCTGTTTGGAAAACAGATTAAGTTTATCTATCTCAATTTCAATTCAATTTCAAATTTATTGGTCACATACACAGTCATACATGGTTCAATATGTAGTGAAATGCTTACGCAACCGCGGGTAAGTTAAGGTAGGTAGGAAGAGTGGGGGTTAGAAAAATAGTTAAGGATAGTTGGGAAGGTGGGAGTTGGATGCAGTCATGGTTTTTGTTGTGGTCCTGAGTGTGCTTGTAGTTCCTGGTTAAGTGTCCGTATTGCTTGTGGAAAG
>JAEANM010003669.1:0-22015 GCA_017656035.1 Myanophis thanlyinensis
ATATTCCAATACATGTTGCATGTATATGTATGATACATATACCTCTCATATACATATACATCAATGTACATCACACACACACACACACAGTGGTTCTATAAATAAGGGGTACTATAATGAAGCAGTTGGTAAAGGTAAAACCTGAGATGCGTTCCTCATAAAGATGAGACATATTTATATATATTATTTAAAAATATGCTCCTTATAAAGATGAGACAGGGTCTTAGATTCTTTAAAGAAGATTCATTGAAGCTGATGAAAGGTATATCACATTACCAAACAGTTAGCTCTCTATTGTCAATGTTGGATTTAGGAATATCCCCAAGCATCAATGTGTGCTCTTATGACAAATGAGAACCCACCTAGGACCAGCAGGACACTCATAAACAATATATTCAATTTTTTTCTGGATTGAATCTTCTTTTATTGAACTTCATATAGTCTGCTACTTGATCAAGTATTGATTCAGGATGCTAACTACCTCACTGTGATGGACTACAGTAAAGTGGCATTTGCCCAGGTAGGGCTGAGCACACTCCAAAGAGTGGGGTGAAGGCAAGAGACACACAGCCTACAGCTGGATAAAAGACAGAGAAAGAGAGTTAAGATATCTATTTGTGAGAATCTTCCAGAATATATCCATTAGGATCAGAGTAGTGAATGTTTAATCTGGCAAGATTATGTTTATTAGGTATAAGCAAATACCCCCCCCCCCCGAATTTTAGCTGGATTATGTTATATTGTATTCGGCTTGATACTGATACTTATCCATGTTAGATGACAAAGGGAGGAAGACTGAGCTATAATCTGCATATTGATAGCATCTCAACCCTATTCCAGAATATCCTAGCTCAATGGTTTCATTTAGCATCTAGCTGCTAAAAAGCATTGGTGATAAACTCATCCAATAGAACAGAGGAGGAGGATGTTCTAGATATTTCCAACTCTGGAATTATATTAACTCTGGAAATCAAATTGTGGAAAATGGAACAAACTATACTTTCAAAGTGTTGTGCAAATTTCTCACAACATGCCACCAAAAGTTCAATAAACTTTTGTTTTGTCTAAAATTCCTGTGGAAAAGTTCTGTATGACACTGAGAAGATACAGTGGGAGCAGAGAAGAAAAGTTTGTTTATTGTTCTTACCATATTTGTTGAATGTATCTTGCAGGTGCTTCTGATACAAGCAAAGAGAATTGTGCAGTTCTCCCTCCACACTTAAAATCCCTGTACCACCTTCACAATGAGGTGAATATAGTTTTCAGAAGAGCACAAGAACTTTTACAGTAACCTGAAAAAATCATGTTCTTCTTTTTCCTTTAGCAGAAACAAACAACTGATCATAAACTATGCGCCAAATGAAACAGAACCGCTGGAATCTAAATAATATTGCTAATGATTTTTGTAAGATCTCTAGTACAATGATACAAACCATTCATTTGTTAAATTCATATATGAGTCAATAAATAATGCTTCCAGATATAAGAACAAAGTGCCTTATGATGAATAAAGTGCCACATTGTTCTCCTTGCTTTGCTGTACATGCCTTATCGTATTTATAACCTACATTTTTCTCTATATTGTTACTTTTTCTACATATTTTAAGTTTGATCAAATTTCTGCCTCTTTCACTTAAAGAATAAATCAGATAATGTTCTCATTTTGAAATGTTAATGCTCAGCTTTGTATGGCAGTAAGTCAAGACATTGTGACAATTCTATTTGGCTTATAGTAAATATTTCACTTTTAAAAATATCCCTTTCCTTGCAAGCTTAATAAACTGTCACCACAGCTGCAGCTGTAAATGGATTTGAAATCCTCTTTAAATATTTTCACCCTTGCCTTTACATTGTTCTTGGGCTGTTAAAAGCTCTTTTGGATTTCTAGCACCTGGAATCTCTGTGATAAAAATAAATTAAAATAACATCTTTTCTTGGTGGAAGCTTTTCCTAAAGTTAGTGAACTATTCAAATTTTGATTTGATGCAGTTCAGGCACACAGCATTGAGAACCTTGGTATCATATACTTCTGCTGCAGTCTAAAATCTATTTGTTTCCAATAAAGCTTTGCAGGATAAATGTTCATTAAATTACTTCTTTACCAAAGGAAAAAAATGGGTACAATTTGAGTAAGGGCTCCCAAGAACTGGAATTTGTGGTAAAATGCCAGAGCTCATTTGTGAATCTATGTAAATTAATAATAAAATGGATATTCATCACATTTCTACTGAAGTGAAATTTGAAGTGAATTTTTAAGTAGTTTATTAAAAAAGTTTCCTCTGAACTTGGCAGCTGCATGACAGGCAGTTTTCCTCTCTTTCACTCCTCTTCAAATTGTTGATTTTGTATGGTAAAAAGAATTTTATTAGCACCACAAAGTTCAGTTTTGATACAGAAATTGTATGAAATGCTGGATTTGGTTCACAAATGCCTGGTTCAATTTCTCCCTTCCCTTCTCATTTTATTGCCTGGGTCACTATTATGTATTTCATCATCGTTTATTTAAAATCTGGTAAAATGATAAGTCTGGATTTTGTGTGTTTTTTAAAAAATTGAAATATTAAGTTGTAAAAACATTTTGAATGCTGTTCTGCACCTTTTATTTAGAGCTAAGTCTTGTTCATATAAATGGACCTCATAGCAGTGGTGAAATTCAATTTATTTTACTACAGTTCTGTGGGTGTGGCCACAGGAATAAACATCACCAAGCACAGAATTAAACTTTACCAAAGTTACAATGTAATAAAGGGAGAGGCAGTTTCTGTGAGCAAGGCAATAAAGATTAGGCTAGAAACAACTACATTATTTGCAGGATTAACCCTGTAAAGTTAATCTTTACAGGATTAACCCTGCAAAGTGGGGAAAAAACAAAAGAAGATTTCTTCTAATAACCTGTTCTATAGGACTGGTGCGAACCGGCTGAATTTCACCTCTGCCTCATAGGTAAATTTTATATTATGTAACTGAACCTGAGCTTAAATGGACTCCGGAGGATGATAGTGGACAGGAAGACCTGGAGGAACGTTATCCATAGGGTCATGATGGGTCAGACACAACTTCATGACTAACAACAAAAAAACCGGACCTGAGCTTATTGAGAAGCTATTTGGATTACTATTACTGCATATCAATTGAATCTATGGTAACTAGAAATACAAACCAGACAAAAGGAGGGAACATCAGATATGAGTTTCTACCTCACCTGGATTTTGGTATAATTTCCTCTTCCAGTGCCCTACCCTTTTCATCTTTCCTTTTCTCACATGTGCAACTCTCTGTTAGAGATTTCATTCACACTAGTCAAGGTATGATTTTAAGTGTCAGACAATGGTTTCTGTTATAGACTGATTTGTGCTTTTTTATATATATTCTCATTTCAGCATATTTTAGAATAATAAGGATTGTATCCTTCATCATTTTTTCAAAACATGTCAAAACATTGCAATGTTTTTGTTTAGGCAGCAAAGTATAAATTTTAGAAATGACAGACATTTATTATTATTTTTTGAAGGAGAAAAAGTGAAAAATGGGGAATTTATAAAATTGAAATCGCATGTCAGTGGGATCATATTTTGAAGCATATTATCATTTGGAAACTTTATATTTATCCTAAGCAAGCAATTCAGCAGAACTGGGTGCATTGTTGAGACTCTTCTCTAAAGATAAGTCTGGCTGAAACAAAATGTGAGGAAAAGTAACATTAATTTTCATCACATTTCCCCCTAAAATAACCTCACTAAACTTTATTAAGTATGTAATAATTATGTTTTATGGATATCTAAAATTATATTTTATTTATTATGCTAAGCATCATTCCTGAGTTGTATATAAAAATAGTTCTAAATAAAAGGGTCTCAAGTCCTTCCCTGGGAATTACACTTCTTGGCTAGACTTGTCAATTCTTATTGAAACCTTACAAAGGACCAAAATGTATCAGTCCTGATCTAAATAGGCTGAGAGTTGACAGGTTTACACATCACAAAACATGGTGTTTATGTCAGAGAGCTATACTGTATATCCCAGTAAATTTTCATTGATTTAATAAACCACGGTTAAACAATCCATGTTATATGAATCAGGTCAGTGTATAATGAAATTTTATTTGAAAAAATTCTCCCACTATGGACATAAAAAATGGAATGAGAATTGGTGTAGTTTGGACCTTGTTCTCAAAGGTTGGTAGTAAACAGAAGGTCCAGAAATTCATGGACGAAGCACGAGGGAGAAAGATAGGGTATCTCTGTTAGTAACTGTTACTTAGTGCTTAGTCAGTTCACAGAACTCTTAAGCTTCTCAAAACTACAGATCTCCTAGTAGGTGCTAATATGCTCCATATTTATCTGCTCAAATCTACTTGGTTAGACCAAACTGGCTAGGACTCATCATGTGCTACTTCAAAGACCCAAGGAAGCTGTGTTTCTGAGGTCTAAGGAGATAACATATTCTTAGAACTTATAATTTTGTGTCAAATTTAGTAGAATATTTTATCAGCCCTCTGCTTTGTTTATGGACTACTTGGACTCAAATTCAGTTGCAGATGGTTGATATACATAGGTTAGATGAGAAGAGGAGTAAGGCCAAGTGCCATACCTCTTCTTGGTGATTTGAGTTACTAATGAAAAGAGGTTCAAATGCTATTTTTCTTCTTTCGCTAAATGGAAGATAATCAGAAGGTTTAACCTGCTTCTGCTCAGTGTATATTATTTGAAGAAGCTCCCTATCTCCTTTCTCACTGCAAGTTCACAAAAGGTTTCTCACTTTTCCTTGTTTTAAATATTTGCAATCCCCTTCTTGCATTCAAGGGATCAGCACTAATGAAATTTTTAATCCAATCAATCTGTCGAACAATGCCCATGTGCTTATTCCATCTTTCCAAAATGAATGTTTTGTTCTGATAAGTAGACTTTCTATTAAATCTGAACAAAAGGTCACAAGTTTGCAAGCTGGAGAGAGCAGTGTGGCAGAAAGGATTCCCCATAATTTCTGCAATGTCAGACTTTTATCTTTCCTATGATGCTTGTCAGGTTTTATTTCTTTCAGTCTAAATGGTACTGAACTGTGAATTCAGGAGTGAGTGTCTTTCAGAAAAGGATGAAATGAAGAATGTTGGAACTAAATGATATCTCCTTGGTGGTTAGGGCACCAGGCTAGAAATCAAGGGACTTGGATTTCTAGTCCTGCCTTAGGCATGAAAACCAGCTGGGTGTCTTTGGATCAGTCATGCTCTCCAACTCAGTCATAAGTTGTTATGTGATAAATAGGAGGAAAGAGTATTAGATGTGTTTAACATCTTGAGTTATTTATAAAAATGATGAAGGAAAGATTTTACAAAATCGAAAAATATACAGTATATTGTATATAATCAATATCTTTTTAATCTAAATCTTCATTGTAAGTTTAATATTAGAAAATTATCATGAGCTATCTTTCTACTTATTATTATTATTACTACAGTATTCCTCATTCCAATGCAACTGCTACCATGTTTTTTTCTGTTATTTCATATAAATATATAATGCTTTTATTTTTCTTCCATTTTTATCCCTTGCAAGGGAAGATTTTGAATTATTTTTGCACAATTCTTTACAGCTGGGAATATAATCATAATCAAAGTTCCTAAGGCAAAGTTTTCCAATCCGGATGACAACTACTGATATATGGATTGTTGTGATGATATATGGATTTGTGGAATCTTTGAAGACACTGAAAGCACCATATAATGCTAGAATAATTATTGCCATTCCAATCCTGTGTGGATTTAGTTCATTTTATTCTGCAATTTGCTGAGGTAGTGTTATTCATTAAAATGTCTCAATTCTTTGCAAATTAAAACAAGAATGATATTACTCTGAAACTCTCAGTAGATTTGAATGGTTGACAGACACCCCAGTAAGACAGCTCTTTTCTCATAAAGAAAATATTTTCTTCAGTAGATATTTTTGCTGTCTGTATCCTTTAGTCCATCTCCAATATTTAGTACAAACAACAATACTTTCCCATAACTTTGATTTAAGCAATCAGAAAATGACAGAAACAATATATAAATTATTTGATAGATATAATGCTTTTAGTGAAGAAAATGCTCAAGGTGATCAATACTTCACTAGAAATGTTTATTGTTTCCTGATTGTTTGAAGACTCTTTTACATGTCTTGCAGTGCCAAAAATACAAAATACCCTTTACTTACTTTAACAATGTCTGAATGCTGGCAATTACATGACATGTACCTTTTCCAGGAAGCATCATTACCTTTCTAAATCCTGGAGGTTGAAATTCTATAATCAGCTGTTTATCTGAAACATGTATTTAATCAGAATTTTTGCATGGCAAAGGAATGCAGCCCTACTGAACCAAATCTTAACTTGACATTTTAGTGTGCTGTACTATCAATGCACTGTCAGCCACAGACAAAATTAAATTCAAGGATTTTTTTTCAGATTATAACAGGTGGCAATTCATAACTAATTCAAAATGAACATAGTACCTATTGAAATGCTAAACATGATTATTCAGATTGGTCACCTTCATAAGACTGGTATAGGAATGGTTCATACAGGAATTTGCAAAAGTACCAAGGGAAAATAAACTTTCTACCATATGACATTTCTAAGTGAGAAAATGCACTGGCTGCCAATTGGGTTGGCTACAATATATGATGGTGCTTGTTAGAAATGGCTTTTAGATGGTTTGCTTGGGTGGAATCTGCCCATACAAAGATGAGATTCTTAGAAAAAGCATGAGACTGGTTTCATTTCTGGAGTATGGATATCAGGGAGACCAAAGTGAAGTCTTCTTGATGACAACCCTATCCTTTGGAACAGCTTCTTCTCAGTGATAAGAACAATGTCTACTCTTTCTTTTGTATTATATTTTCAAAGTCTAGTATAGACCTGCCTCTTGATATGGAATAGGATTGCTGCTTTCGAGGCCTGTGGGGAAGTAAAGAAACTCTTTGGTTACTGTTTTTGGATAATTGCTTGGTTTATGTTATATTTTAATCACTATTACTCTAGAATCTATAATAAGTTACGTACCTTGCATCATATTTCATTGCTGTGAAAAAAATAATTCACATTATTTGTCAGACAGAAAATATTTTTTGAGTTTTAATAATTTGTTTGGTGGATGACAATTACCTTTTTAAAAATTTATATGGTTGTTCCAGTATATACAGTTTGTGTGGTTTTGTTTTTTTTTGGTGGTGGTGGGGGAATATTTGTATTGTCTTTTAAAATATGTCAGGTATTCTTTGTAGCCATTTGTTATTGAATATAATAGAAAAAGAGAATGTATATCAGAGCAATAAAGATGATTTTTTCATTCTCAGCCTTACTATAAAGTCTACAGTTGTTCTGAATGTAATTGATGCCATTTTTGTGGTCCCAAGGAGTGTAAGGTTAGAAAAAGTGGCATCTGCAGGGAAGTGTAAAGCAGGGTTTAACATGTACTGCATATAGCATAGTCTTTTATTCATTAGTTGGATAAATTTAATATGTCCTGCTCAATTTAAGTTGTAAGTTTGTTATCATAGTGTACTAAAATGTGGACATGTGGACCAGTGTCTAACCCAGTTCACAAGGCGAGTTGGATAACCTGATGAGAATTCCTTCTCATGTCTTCATTTTAGCAGCCAACCTGAGATTTCTCATACACCCCATAATAAATGTGAACTGGAAATCAAGCAATGCTCATATGAAAAAAACACTGCTGCCATAATGAACCATTGCTGAAAGTTTAATATTTTAATACCATATATTGCTTGATTTTATTTTTGCAAAAATGCTGCCATATATAGAAAAGAGCACGGATTAATTATGTCTAATTATGATTAAGTTGATTATTTTTTAATTTTACTGTTAATTAAATTCATGATTAGGAAGTGGAAATGTATGTATTGATGCACAGTTATAGAGCTGTAGATAATAATATACATCTGATGTATATCAGTGTATATGAAAATGTCTATATTTGAATTAGAAACAGAATACACAGTTAAAACTAATGGATTTTTCCTCTTATGTCTCATACTTCAGTATCAGTTCCATAATTGCATTCAATTGCATATTCAATAGGAGAAAGAATCATTATTATAGTTATAGGCTTTTTTTAACTACTTGAAAGCGTAGCAGATACTAAAATGCATTATAACTGGGATGTTTATTGAAAATATAGACTCATTTTCCAGGTGGAATGTTGTTGTATACTGAATATATACTTATAACAATGAAATATTCACGTTTTCTTTCCATTTCTAACAAGAACAATAAAGAATATATGCAAGGTAAAGGCTTGCTTTTCCTTCCTGTTCCCGTAAAATTTGAAGCAGTTCTAAAAAGCAGGGGTATATTTATTATTCTCACTTAAAAAATCAAAAATATTTAGTGAGAGTAGGATAGCTTCAGATGGAAATTTGGTGTGAAGTTGTGAAAACAATGAAGTATCTGACAATAAAACAAGGCAGCTTATGTGGCAGTATATATATTCTTTACTTTTTATTTGTTGTCCCAGATGACTCTTGGAATTTATACAGTCTTAATTTAGACGAGTGGCTTCAGAGTTTTCTTTGTTTACATCATCAATAATTGATATTGGTCTTCATATTTTAGAATGCAAGAGTAAGGATATCAGGACAAGTAGTGTCATTTCATTTGAAAAACTTGATGAAACCTAAATTCAAAGCTTTACAAGGCTTCCTTGATACTAGGTTTAGGCTATACAAAAACTGGCATAAATAAGTTTGCAGATGAACATTACTTCAACCCCTGCATCATCTCTTCCAAGTTCATGAGAGTTGTTATGTTGAAACCTTGGATTTTAAATATTCCATGGTTTTTCTTTCACTCAAATCTGAATACTGCATGGGTACTGTGCATTGCCATCTTTTCACATTGGTACAGAGTTCCTACAGATAGAAATTGGAATTCTTTAGAACTGTAACATTTGCATCATCAAAATGGAGCTCTCATCACAAGAAAAAATTTGTGATCTACACAAAAATAAAAGTCAATGGTACAGAGGAAAAAAAGAAAAAGTGGTATAAAAAAAAGTAGTCAATATCATTCCCCCCTGCCCCTCTTCTGGGGACTTCAAGATGTCATTTTCAGAAACTACCAAGATTCTGAGGTCTAGATAGCATAGCTATAACTATGCAGAAAGTAAGCACTAAATCAGATTCATAATGACATAATTCTGTTAGCCATCGAGCTAGTGTTTTCAATCACTGAGGTTATCATATAAATTTATATGTTTTTATCAACTCATATGATGATTTTTTTCCACATACATTAAATGAGTGAATAAAATTTTTCTATTTAGAAATGCTGAATTCCTAATAATAATTTCTAATAATGCTTGAATTAATTGTTGAAAGTGTTACATTACGTAATAATATTTTTAAGCCATCTTTAAAAATATGTGTCCTAAACATCCACCTTAAGGTTGTGGTGGACAAGGGCAATATCTCTTGGGCATATGGTTATTTTGAGATATTCTGTAATGAAGCAACTGGCATTTTTTCCTACTTGCCAGGATCAGGGCAGAACAATATATCAGTGGGACATTTCAGAAGTAACTGTGCATGCTCTTTCTTGCTCTTTCTGTTACTTAATCTGTACTTGTTATAAACATAACACTTCTATTACATTGTTAAAAAAAATCATTTAAAATAATCTTCAGACTTTGAAATTTACGTCTGCACTTTTCCTAATGAAGGTTGGGTTTATGAGATAATATGCTATTATTGGCAAGTTTCTATCCACTTCATACATTTGACAACTTAAGAATTTATTTCCCATACATATACCAATAGATAGCCAAAGCCATATGTAGAAAGAAATGTGTTATTACCCACCAGCACATTTTGATATATGTCATTGGACATGCTTGGATATTGTGAAAACTATATTCATTTACCTTCATTACTATATTCAATAATCAGCGGGGTACCCAAAAGAATTAACCTCTTCTTTATTTTTTTTTTCAAAGAAAGCGTATACTTATTCTTACCGGTTATTGGAGATTTACATTTGCCAAAATAATCTTTCCAAGATAATAATAAAAACTCTACTATTAAATCCTATTTGTCTAAAATGTATGTTTATTACGAAATGCTGTTTACATTACTACTTCAACATAGTTTAGAAAATAAATAATGAAATTATAATTTATAATATTTCAGTGCAATGAAAACAATAGTCACATTCAACATGATATGAAAATAGTGCTTCCTGATTTGGAGCCAGTAAAACACTAGCTTGGAAGGTGAATATAGCTCATAATTCTAAGAATCTTTTTTAAAAATACTAATTTAGGCCCATTGAAGAACTAATTCTGGTAAGATAATCATTATTTTTTTACTTTTTTCAGATATCCTTTTTCTCCTAAACTTAAATAAATAACGATGATAATTAATAGAAATAAAAACAGAAGCTTAAATTACAGTTAAGATAAAGAAAAAAAATTACTAGGTCTGGAATATGAACCTACATTATACAGTCATTGAATGTCATGCACACTTAAGGACTGTCATTCTGGTTATCATAAAACAATTCAAATAGTATTTTCATCAGTCCGTTCTGCTATGTTATTTCTTATTCACCAGTATCCATCCAAAATCTAAGGGTTTCTTCTGGACAGCTGAGATGCTTTTATATGAGACTGATCCTAAAATATTTTATATCTTTAGTTTACTGATCTGATCATCTCTTTTTAGAAGGTAACATTTAAGTTTTAAAAATAATTGTTTCTATTGATGCTGATGTTATCACTGATGGGTTTTAGGATGGATAGCACTTCATGGGCTATTAAACAGGTTCAAAGTCCTGCTCATTTTCAAAAACAGTAGTGACACTGTCTCTTTTCAGTATCATGGTGCTCAAAATCCAGAAGCCCCAAAAGAAATAGTGTTCAAACCAGTGTTCTCTTCCATGCAATTATTGTGTTGATAAAGAAACAATTTCCTCTCCATTACAAAAATTGAGAGAAACTGTTCTTTATGAACAGAAAGAATGGCCATCTTACCTAGCAGATTACCCTGCTACTCTTTTTATTATTCTTTGATTTTGCCTTGGGAATATTTTTATTGAAAGGCAGCCATGAACAAAAATAATAAAATAATTGAAAGAACTTTATAAGATAATTCGTTTAATGCTCCCAGCACTATTTATTCTGGCTAGTTGCAATTCTCTCATCCTTGCTGTAACTAGAAATGCCAAATATTTAAAATTGTATTTTAGTACATACAGCGTAAACGGTTGTGGTATCTCTTTTTCAGTACAGAACTGAAAAAGTATAAAGTGGAAGCCCTACTTCCTGTATGCCATTAGAATAAAACATTAGAATCTGATTGATTAAAGTAGTAAGGATATAACCTTTAAACTTTTTGACCAAATTACTATTGTTAATTAAATTACAGCCCTTTCAATAGATAGTAGTAAAAAGTTCCAGTTCCAACATCAATTCTTAGAAGAATATAAGACACTGATGGATAAACTCAATTAAAGCCTAGACATTAGAGAAGTTATCCAAACGGCTACACTGATCTCCACCAATTTACTTTTAAAAATTGCAATAAATATTTTAAAATAAAACATTCATAAATTATGCTGAGGATACATGTTACTGAGATTGAATGAGAATGGAATTCAATTACTCTAAGTGAGTTTGCTTTTGGCTAGGAAATGCCTTTTGTTTTCTTGGCAATTATTAGTTATAGCATATGACAAATGGATTATTAAAAGCTAAAATGAAATAGGACATAATGGTGCCATTTCTTCTCTGACTTTAAAAGATATCAGAGGGATTTTATGTATTAAAGAATGCCACATTTCCAGAATGACAACTATTTGATTATTAGTCATTGGCATCTTGTGATCTATTTCTATGAGGAGAAAGCAGTTATTTTTGTCTTTGCATTAATAAAACTACAGGGCCTAAGTTTCATTTTGATTTTGATAGTTCAGATTTAAAAAATGCACTCAGCAAGGTTGCATCCTGTCACCTATCCTATTCAACATATACTCAGAAAGAGTTATGAGAAATGCACATTTGGAGGTATCTACCATCGGGGTTAAAATCAGTGTAGGATAATGAAAAAGAACATACAGGTCAAAGTGCAGATTGACCATGAGATGATTGAAACAGTAAAAGAATAGATCTTCCTGGGCTCTAAAATCAACCAAAGTGGTGACTGCAGGTCTAAGATCAGAAAGTGTACAGCACTTGGAAAAACTACAACATCTGGCATGAATAACATCTGGAAGAGTAAAGATATCACAACCAAATGCAGATTAGTTAACACGATAATTTTCCCAATTGCTACTTATGGCTGCAAAACTTGGACTCTGAAAAAGGCAGAAAACCAGTACAGGTTTTGCTACTGGTTTGGTGCGCTTGCATGCACACCAGCCGCATTGCCACATGGTTTCTAAACTATTTATTTTTGCTTCCCAGAGGCAGCTGTAGCTGATTTTTGCTTACTGGAGGTGATTGGGAAGGCTGAGAAGGCACACAGAACAGCTTCAGATGAATAAAAAAGAAAAAAAAACCTGAAGGGGGATATAGGAGAAGAAAGAGCAGGTGTAGGTGGGTGGGGCCAAACACCATCATTGCTACCAGATTGGCAGAACCATTGTGACCAGGCTGCATTTCACCACTGGGAAGCTGGATGCCTTGGAACTGTGGTGCTAGAGGAACTGTTACACATTCCATGGACTATTATACATTCCAAAAATAACAAACAAAAAAGTCCTAGACTGAACCTCAGCAAAATTATTACTTGAAGCCAAGATTGCCAAACGTACTTTGGATATCTCATGAGAACTGACTCATTCAAAAAGTCAATCATGCTAAGGGTGATCATCAGAAAAAAGGAAAAGGGGCACCCCAATACTACAGGCTGGACACTATAAAAGATGACACTGGGATAACTTTTGCGGATCTGAAGGAGGCACTATGAGACCTAGGGCCATCTAGAATGCTGATCCATAGAGTAGCCCAAGATCAAACATGACTGAATGGTGATGATAATGACAGTGAAAGCATAAAAATCTACTCAACTAACTGTTTGCACTATTTTGGCACTATATAAGGTTTAACAGAATTCAAAAGGGATGGACTTGGTCTGTTTGTGACAATATAGAGACTCTACGCTGATTTCTCTTTTGACTCTACTCCCAGGCTCTGCCACTCCTTGTCATATAATGTCCTATCATTTGATTATTTTTTCTATTCAATTATTTGTCCACTTTTGCTATTTGTTTTTCCTGTGAACAATTTTATTCCAATTGCACTAATTGTCACTTCAGTGACTAGTTTGCCAAGAATTATTCCTTTGGAGTATATCATTGAAGAAGACTGACAAATACATAAAAAAACAAGGGCTGGTTTCAAGATAATCCTAGATGTTTGATATAATTATCACCATGACATGATCAGTCTTGTTGTAGGGAAATAAATGTATGTATTATTTCAACAATGTCTCTTAGGGCTATTTTTTTTAATTAAATGGCATATGTATTTATCAATGAACACAAAAGTATTACACCAACTCTGCATTTCTAAAGAAGCAAACAGTATGGAACTCCTTTGAACTTATTACCAGATATGTCAGTTTAGAATAATAACTTTCATGTAGTTCTAATTTTATGATTTAGAAGATGTACCACTGACAACTATCTGATAAAGAAAAATTCAGTATGTAAGGATGTAACTTACATCTTTAATATATGCATACCTACCTAGACATTTTTATTCTATCCTATTACTCATTTGTATTTATTCTCTTCCATAGAGAAAATATATAACCTATCTGCCCTGCCTGTTTCCTTGCTAGAGAAAGTATACCTATAAAAAGTTTTAGTATAACCTTTTCTAGTATGGCATCCTCTTTGGCATGCAACTCTCAACATTTTAAGCCACCTGTTTCTACTCTCTTCTTGGCTTCTAGGAAAAGTAAGCAACATCTTCCTAATAGATCAATTTAGTTCTTTTCATTTTATGCTGCTTTGTCATGACTGTGATATCTGAAATGTCCCTGAACTTTCAACAAATATAAAAATGTAAGCTCCCACTTGAAGCACAAATTATATTTTCCTGGAAGCTCTTCCATAATTATCTTCAGACTGCATGAAGCTGAATAGCAAATTTGACTAGGACTACCAGAGACAGTAATTTAGGATACCATGAAATCTTAACACAAATGTAAAAAAAAAAAGTAAAACGTTGTTCTACATGAGATTCCAAAGCAATCAAAAGGTTAAAAATATCAATGCTTATACCCTCATATGCAAATAGGATTATACAATGAATTAAAGATAAATGCTTCTGGGTTTATTATTTTTTTAAAGATTAACATGAGATGTGAAAAGTATTACCATATGAAAGTTATCGGTACGTATCCCCATCTCCAAGTGTGCTTGAAGCACAATTGTCTAAAAAACTCCCCACATGATCACATTGAAGAAAAAACATTTATAATTTAAATTAACATAATCAGCACTTGTCCTGGTAAGTATTCAATTTTGCATTAAACTGCTTTTAATTATTCAAAGGAGTGAAGTTAACATGGCAGCAGGGCTTTGTAAAAAGAATAGATACAAATAAGATTATAAAGAACTCAAAAGTTTAAAAGATGTCACTGTTATTGTAAGGGATTTTTTGTTGCAGTTTTCTCACAAAGTATATCAGTTTCTACTTATCACTTCACTGTGAATAACTGCTGGTTATAATGGAAAGCATCAACTTTTGAAAATAAAACAAAATGAATTCTATATTGGCCTCAAATTCCAATCAATCATTTTCATTCAGTTTAATAAAGAAGATGCTATTTTTTTTAAGGAAAAAGAACATTTTAAAGAAATGGTCACGGTGAGGAGAAATTTATGATTTTTTCCATACTATTATGAAATTTGCACGAGTGTATAATTTCTCGTTTCACAATCTCATCTCCAGCAGCCTGTGGCCTCCTAGGCTTCTTGCATTTAACATCCGCTTGAGATAAAATAATATCAAAATCATGTCAAAAAGGAAAGGGAGGCAAAAGAGAGGAATAGGGGTATTTTTCGGGGGCAGGGAAAGCAATTCTTTTGCAGCAGAAGAAAACATTCAAAAAATTGGAAGACAGTTTTTTGTCTTAGCAATATATCAGAAGCTGAATTGAAAATTGCAATTGTAGATAAGAGAAGATCAGATTGTCTGTCTACTTTCCCACTTTCAGCTTATTACCAAATTCCATGGAAATACATTCATGCTAATGGCTATTCAGATTTTTAAAATATACATTAAATTCCAAAGGATCTATGGGATATTTGGCACTTACAATGCAAAGTCCTTTCTTTCTGTCATTCTAATAGTGATATAGGGATGGTGTTACATGGAAACAATAAATAAATCATATGTGAATTAATAAACATATAGCAGCACTGGAGATTCTAAGAGAGTGCTAAAATTGCTGAGAGCAAAATGCAGAAATCATAAAAAATGATGAAAAGGAGTTCCTCTGAAATATTAATAGCCTACTAAAAATGAATGGCATATGTATAGAACACACTCTTAAATTGCAGTAACCTCAAATGAATACTTCCTGACATAGCCTGCTTTTATAGCTCTTCACCTTTGCACCTGCCTTCCCTTTGATATGATTTAGCTATCAGCACCATTGGAAAGTCATTGAGTGTCTCAGTAGGAATAGACTTCGCAGAAGTCTGTGATCTATTTTAAATTATGATATTTGTTCATCTGACTGTCCCTCTCATAATATTTTTGAGCCTCCTTGGTCCTGGATACTGGTTATTCTTCATCTTTAGATCTATCCTGTTTAGACTTGTGTGGAATCAGATAAACAATATACAGTATAAACTCCAGATTTTTTAAAATTCCGTTGTCATGATGAAAGTAGTTAAATTGTTGTTGGCTAAAATAATAAAACCTAGTTACACTAAGCAGGATAGAGGCAGTTTAACACTGAATTCATATAGCAAAAACTTAAGGAGACAGTTGAACTATATTTTCCCATGATTTATTGCTGATTATGTCCTTTCAGCAACCTTTATGGCTTAAGGGCTACATCAAACACACTAATTAATTGTAAGAAAAGGTCATAGAGAAGATAGAAGAAAATGAGATAAATATAGTTACAGCTTTGAGTAAACATAAAATGATAATCAAAACTGAAATAACATTTTAGAAAATAAAAATAGGAAGCCATAGATCAGTATTAAAATACAAAGGTGCACAGTATAATTGTACCTAGAAGATATTGGTACAGAAAAGAAATAAATAGAAAGAACCATTCTTTATTAAATCTTTCATATTCTTATGGGAAATTTTGTGTACTTTGCTTTGCACATCTGTTCAGTTCAGTAAATAAAAGAATTAAAATTTTATCAGAAGAGTAGAGTAAGTATCATCCTATCCAGTTCTTGGGTAGTATGACAATTATGTGCTGTCTATAGTAGTGGAAAATTTGACTATATAATAAAAGAGAATATATGCAACTCAGAAACTGAACTGTGGAATCCTTGGAGCTCTTTGAATTAGATCGTTTACTTGCAGACCTTTCATAAGGTATCTAATGAAGGTACATGTCTAGGTATCATCATCAATTATTCCTGCATTGATGATGGTACTTATTTGGGTAATGCAACATCTGCAAGCAAACAGTCAAACTCAAAGAACACCATGGACTCCACAAACTATTTCAAGTTGGGGAAGATCAATATGCATTTGAGGAAGAAAAGAGTCTTGAACCAATAGATGTAGAAGCCTTGGGAAGACTAGGTGAAATTTATCCAGAATACTTGAATTTATAAGATCATAATTTAAATATTTACATTGAGCTGTCATGATTTATCACTTCCACAGATCAGGAAGGATTTGTATGGTTTCAGAAATGCAATTTCTAATGATCAGACTTGTAAGGGAAATGCAGTAAAATAAAATCAGAAAAAATTTTTTTATTAACAATTGTAATTTAACATTAAGCCTTATAAATTAGACACATGCACACAATTATGCTGCTATGGAAAATTCTGTGATGGTAAAAATTGTGATTTAATTCTGTCCCCTTTCTTCCAGTGAAGTCGGAATACAGGCCAACTGTAGCCTTGACTTGTTTTGCTTGTTTTGTTGAAGACTTAAGGATTATACTGATATCTGGAGCTGTCCAGCATTTCAGCAAAACTGTTACAACACGGGTGTCAAACTCACGATATCACATTGACGTCATGCAATGTTTCATTAAGTTTTTTCCCTTTGCGGAGCTGGAGTGGGCGTGGCCTGCATGTGCCGCCAGTTTGACAACCCTGCTGTTAGAAAATAAAGTGTTACGCAGCATGGAAGTGCTATGAAGAATGCTGAAACAAGAAGTTGATATCTAGGCTTGTTGCAGCTTCAAACAGCAACTATTTTTTTTTTAGTTATCCCAATAAGCCCATTGTTTTTGCAACACTCAAAGTCCATTCTTAAAATAAGAATTCTTCTTCCTGATGGTGTTCCTCAATTTACAATCATTTTGTTTAGTGAAATTTGAAATTACAATGTCATGGAAAAAAGTGATTTATGACTATTTTTCACATTTTTACATCCCCATGGTCATGTGATCAAAATTTGAATTCTGAGCAACTGGTTTATGATAGTTGTAGTGTCCTGGGATCATTTGATCACCTTTTGTGATCTTCTGACAAGCAAGTCAATGGTATAAGCCAGATTCACTTAATAACCGTTAATAACTTAACAACTACAGTGATCCATTTAACAACTATAGCAGAAAGGTCATAAAATGGGGCAAAACTTACTTAATAAGTGTCTTGCTTAGCAATAGAAATTTTAGGCTCAATTATGGACATAAGTAGAGGAGTAACTTTATTTTGAAATGGAAATGATGCATATTGCCAAGGAAATATGGTATCATTCAGCTGGTCATTAGCGTTTACTCTTTTGATATTCTGGAATAGTTGTTTGGGTTCCATCATCTACATATGAGGCATCTAATACAGCTGAAAAGGGATATCTAGTTTTGTAATTTTCCTGTGTGTAATGGGATATAATAATGGATTATGATTGCAGGAATTCTTTGGACTTGGGTTATGGGCCACTTTGCAGGTGACTCTTCTGATTTCTGGTTCTGGTCCTGGAAATTAATACCTGTTAAAGTCTTAAGGCATATGTGTATAAACCTTTCACTATTTTGTCTTTTTAGAATATTGTATTGTATATGTAGTATTCTATACATAGCAAATAGAATAATTAAGTATTGCAAAAGCATTTGTTGCTGTCTTTCAGTTGTGTTCCTATGATCTTCATTTATCAATCTGATGCCTTAAAAAAACAGCCTATATAACTATAACATTGTCATGATGTTATTTAGATATAGTGATGCTTTATTTTATCCCACTAGGATTGGTCCGCTCCACTTGTGCCAGCAGAGCAGACATGCTGAGGGTCACATCAGCTCAGTTATTTCACTGGTGGGGTGCAGAAGGACCTTTTCTGCTGTTGCTTCTGCCCTCCAGAACAATTTGTTCCCCAATGTGAAGTTGTCTCCAACCTTCATATTCTTTCATAAGGGCTTAAACCAGTGGTGGGATTCAAATAATTTAACAATATGTTCTTTGCCCTAATGGGTAGGCATGACTGGATGGGCATGGCCAACTCGACATCACTTACATCAAGGGATACCTCTCCTCTCCTCTCCTCATGCAGCCCTGCATCTCCCCACCAGTCATCATGCTTGGCCTTGTCTCACTGGATGTCTCACCTCAAAGGCTTCAACGAAATACAATTTCTCCCTCTCTTTACTTACTACTACTGAACATCCAAAATACACTAGAAGTGACTGGAGGAGGGGATGGCAAGTCTTCAGCTGGTTCGCTGAACTGACAAACAGCGACCAGTTTTATCAAACTGGTGCAAACAGGCTGAATCCCACCACTGGCTTAAACATCTTTCTCTGGCAGTTGGCCTGACACCCCAATAGGGAAACAGCACAATGGAAGTGGTTAATCAACTAACAACATATCCCACCTCTTCCATTCTGCAGCTGCCCAAATCTGTGACCCAAACGACCCAGGAGATTAGAGCACAAGTTCCAGGATATCTCCACAACAAAACTCACAAAGCGATCACACAGCCCATTATAATTCTCTCAACCGATCAAGAGGCAGCAACACAGCCAACTAGATCAGCATACCACACCCCCCACCAGTATTTATAGAGAGACAGCAGCTCCGGTAACACACTGCTTGCACTGGCATGAAGCAGAAGGCACCGGCCTGAAGATGGCGAGTGGGAGCTTGCCAAAATGTTGCGAAGATATTCTCAAACTTACACAGGAAAAGACCCGAATAGACCTAGACCTGCATACCTGCATCCGTGAAAATATATATTAGTATTTAAATAGTGAAAGGGAGGTTGATAATTTCCAAGTTTTGATTAAGAAACAAGGAGTTTGTGTAGAAAAAAAGCAGACTATATATGTTAGATATGTGTATATCTTTTGACTGTAAGCTGTCCAGAGTTACCTTACAGTAAGATGGGCACCCAATAAATTTTATAAATAAATAATTAAAACCCTAAGGATAGACTAGCTCATGTATCTTTAGATTGTACTGCCATTAACTTATATATAGTTTGCTTTTTTTTTCCTGCACAAACTCCTTATTTCTTAATCAAAACTTGGCAATTATCTGTCTACTTTGCAAACTCCCCCTCACAATTTAAATTCCAATATATTTAGCTAACAGATACTTGACATTAGATTGATATAGCTTCCCAAAGGAATATATTTAGTAGTTGGAGATTAGTCATTTAAGCTTTGTAACTTCAATTTAAATTGCAAATGAAAACTATCAGAAGGAAACACCTGTAAGTGTTAAATCAAGCAACTACTGGCTTTCAGCTAAATCAATAATTTGTCGCTGGACAATGAATATGTACCATGCAATCAAAACAAATAGGAACCTCTTCTGATTATCATAAAAGCAATAAAAAGGACTTGCACAGCATTCTTTCCTCCAATTTGTCTTTCATTCTGCAGTATAAAGATAACGGACTATGGCATCTTCATAGACTGTATTGTTTCACCCAATGTGTTTTTTCCCAATGGAATTTAGAGTGCATTGTTTTATAATTTGTGGATGAAAATAATCAGAAGGAGAAAAACCCAAATGTGCTGAAGCAAGAGAAAATGAACAAAAACCAAGAGAGGAATTTCTATGATAAATTAATTATCCTTTTATTGTTTTGTAAACCTCTATAATAAATCTTAATGTTAAACAGAATACAATTGTATCAAAAGCAGTAGAACATATTTAACTTGCAAACTACCTAATTGTAAACATTCATATTGGAATGAACTAATGGTTGTTGGGTTTTTTGGATCAAGTTTGATTCTGCAGAATTTTGAAGGATATCAATTGCTAGCATGTTGGAGAACATTATCACTTTCGATTTTCCTTGAGTTTTTTCTGCTTCAATCTTTATTATTTTAATTTTTTCAAAAATTCTCATAGAAATTTTCATTGTTTCTGAGTATTATGTGTTAGACAATTTTGTAAGTTTAAAAAATCTAAATTCTCCCATAGCCTTTTTTATTCTTGGAAATCCATTTCCTTTTTAAAAGAATCCAAACTATTGGCGACTGTTCCATCATTTTCTTGCCAAATTCCTCAAATATTTTCTGCAATAAATCTGATGAAATGCTCTCATCAGTAATGAGCCTTTCCTTCCTTCTCTTTGTACTGTGAATTTTCTTACAGTTACTATTATGAGAAAGTGAAAATGTAAGAAAGTACAAGATCCCAAAGGAGAAGCATGGGAGACCTATCAAAAAGTCAATAAAAGTTGAAATATTAAAAAGGGCAAGAGATGATGGATAGACAAAGAATATCTCTTATTATGGCAATTGCATTATTAGAGGTTGGAAAACAGAGATAGAAAGTATAAAATGGGAAAATATATCTTGATCTATAATAGAATATATTATAATTATCTTTATGTAAATGTTAGAAGTTGAAAAAATATTATTATGCATACTATTATTATGATTAGCATTGTGTCTAAAATACGTAGACCCAGACAATCATTAAGTTCACTAAGCACATGTGATGTTAAAGAAAAAATTATAAATAAAACTATATTTAAAAAAGTAAAAATGTTACTAAGGTGAATGTAAAAGGCGGGTTTCTCCTTTTTATGCTTTGCTTTTATTTATTTTAACACTTTAATCCAGTTAGTTGTTTGTAATTATAGTCACATAGTCTGTCTCCTATTACCCTTATTTTCTTATTTGTAAAATCCACCAATTAACTTCTTTCCCTAATAATAAAAAATCAGCTTTTTTTTTGGGGGGGGGGGAAGGTCCAATCTCTTTGTTAAATTCTGTTAATTTTACCATTTTAAAAGGCACCTCCATCATAACATACCCCCCCGCCGCCAAACCCAAATTCTACTTTCTTAGAGTGCTCTTTATCCATTTAAAACTTTCTTGAATCAAAATTGTGTTAGGCTTTTGCTTTTAAATTAAATCATTTAAAATAGGATTTCCTCCCTGTTTCTTAATTGCAAAAGTGTCTGTCAGAATACCCTAAACAATGGTTTAGGGTATTCTTTTGGCTCCCAAGCTGCTGAACTCAGATCCTGTGATGTTTTTGTGAGGAATGGCTATCCAGAGTGTAAATGGGCAATACCTCAATCTCTGCTTCTCTAGAGAGATTTTCATCATCCAAATCTGATTCCTGGCCCCTGATTGCCACTTACAGAGCTGCTTGCAGAAACATGAATTCTGTTTGAAACATAAATTCTACATACATTCCCATGTGGAGGCCAGCGCTGAAAGTGAAAATAGTAAAAATTGTGTTACTTGACCATGATCGCTGGGATTAATGGAATCTGTACTTCAAATATTGTGGATATTGGATTATTGACTATCTTATGTTCATGACACATCTCAAAGAACCTGTCATGGACTTTCCATATCAATTTCATGGTTAAAAAGGCTCGACAACATCTCTTTCACCT
>JAEANM010003670.1:0-22010 GCA_017656035.1 Myanophis thanlyinensis
GTATGTATGTATGTTTTCGTAGATTTTCACGGGTGTAGGTATGCAGGTCTTTTTGGGTCTTTCCCCGTGTCTTTTCGGGTCTTTTCCCGCAAAAAGACTCTGAAACCTAAGTTTGAGAGTATCTTCGCAACGTTTCAGCGACGTCCCACTCGCCATCCTCCTTCTGCTTCGTGCCAGTGCAAGCAGTGTGTGATCAGAGCTGCCGTCTCTCTATAAATAGAGAATAGAGTTTGGGAAAAGACCCAAACAGACCTAGACCTGCATACCTGTACCTGTGAAAATCTACAAAAACATACACATACATACATACATACATACATGAAATGGCTGAGGTTCTGTTGGTGTCATAGAGTGACTTTTTCAGTGAGAGCACCCATTAATTGAATATGGAGGGAGATGAATTTTCATGATCTCGTCTTGCAGATTCTCACCATCATCCTACCCAGCTAGTCTTGTTGATTTGGTGACTTTCAGAAAAGGATGGGAAATAATGTGTTGTGACACTAGAGGATGGATGGGCATAAAAGTATCTCCCTCACCTTTTTTCAGCCAAAGTATCTGCCAGATCGCAGAGCTTTCCATCAATTGATTAACATCAGTTAGATACAAATTAATGATGCTTCTAGCTTGCTGTTAATAGTAAAGTGCGGGTCATATTTTTCCAGAAGGAAACTTAAGATAGCTTTTCCTCTTTTTTTTTTTTTTTTTTTTTTTTGTCTCAGACTAAACTGCTGATACTTTCACTGCTTCATTCTCCTGTACTTTCTATGTGCCTTGCCCACAGATCCAAAGCAGAGATGCGACACACCTGCCGTGGAACCATCAACTTGGCCACAGCAAACATCACTGTGGAGGACTCCTGTAATTTCATTATTTCCAATGGAGGGGCACAGACCTACCACTTGAAGGCCAGCTCAGAGGTTGAGCGGCAGCGCTGGGTCACAGCCCTGGAACTGGCCAAAGCAAAAGCAGTTAAAATGCTGGCAGAATCAGGTAAAAGAGCAAGTTAAGAGCAACTGAAATAGAGCAGGATGTGGAGGAGGGGCAGGAATATTAAAAGGCTTATTGTGGAGGAAACATCTAAAAGAAGTAATATGAAAAACAGGACAGTGAGTAGCTCTGAACTTGCATGGTTTATGACTCTTGCCAGTGGAAAGTAACTGAGGTTGATCAAATCGTTTTCATTCTACTCCATTATTTTTAATCTCCGATTTCTCCTGTGGTTTTAAGGATGGGTAAATAGATAGATATATCATGTACATCTTGTATAGGGCTGTCATGTATATGGTGTATATATGTGACTAAGAATTAAAATATTTGTAGATAGTATCTCCCATTTTATTCTCAGCTGGGAATTATGAATGTTTTTCCAGTTTGTCCTGTTCGGGCGTCCAGCTCCCTGAAGCAAGAATTTCTACCAAACACTAAATGTTTATAATGCAGTTAAATTGCTCAATGCCCTCTGAATTGTGTGTAGGGCACACTGAGACCATTGGCCACATGGAATTATTATGAATATAACATTATACTCCTCAAAATTGAGGTTTCTATTTTTAAACATCAGATTTCCCAGGACCAGCTAGACTTATTTTCTATTGATACCACTGAATTGACTCTTTGGCTCATATAATGCCTCGAGTCCTTTATACCTAATTAGGTAAAATATTCAAATGTCAGTAGTCCCTCAGTACCTTATATGATTGTGCTAGATATAAATGTTGCTATTTCTGAAAATACTTTTGTTCCTTGCTTGGAATGCGCTGGGTGTATTCTTTGCTGACTTGCCTTTAGTTTTGTAATTTTGTACTTATTTACTCTTTGTGAAAGAGAAAACACATGAAAAATGTGCCACTAGCTCCCCCCCACCCCCCCAAATTTTCATGGAGTATTAAGAACTTGGCTCTGGAAACTAACAAGGTATTTGGCAGCTTTTCCTGGAACAACATTTTCAGTGCTTTCAAAGCAAAATGCCATCTGCCCTAGTAATATCTTTTGAGTTTGCCTTGAAGGTTGCCAATATTAGCTTTGCTTTAGCTCTGTTGAATTTTCAGTCCACTATTTATTTTTCCATGCAGTCTAAGGTAAAGGCAATAACAAGGCCATTAATCGTACAGATTATTGTACTTATTTAAAAATGTAGTAGATTGCAAGCTGGCCTGTCCAGGAACTCCTTGACTTTCCAAATTTTTATGGCCATTACTTTGGGTTAGAGAGTAATATACAGTATTTGAAATCTTGCCAAACCCAGTACTGCGCTATTGATTTTCATGCTGTGTCTGTGCTTTACTCTTAAATATTTGTGCTCACAGTTCACTGTCATTCTGGTTTGTGACTCACTGTTTATGGAGAAAGACGAAGAAGCATGATGCAACTTTTTTTTTTTTACAGATCTGGGGCGTTGTTGTTGTTTTTTTTAATTGCTTAAGAGTAACAATCAATGGTCCAACTAACCTACCGTTCTGTCTTCAAACAGACTCTGGCCATATACTCTTGAAGTCATAACTAGAGCACAGAAGTAAATATTCTTTATCTGGAACTTATCATGTCCAGCATTTGATATTCAAAAGTGTTTCTATAATCAAGGATCCTTGCTCCTTTGCAGCGTAGATCTTCCTGATCCTCTGCTTTTTTGAACACTCTTGTCTTCATGGTTGTTACCTTTGTGTTGTTATTGTTTTACTGGTCTGTCATTGCTTCTTATTTTTATCATTCTTGCCTTGAAATCGCTTTTCTTGTTTATTGAGGGTATAGACATTATTTTGCTTGTGTGGCTAAGGTGTATTACCTATCATATGAAGTATCTGTTCAGAGTTGGTTGGAAAGTTTGTCCCCTTTTTGTTACGTTACCCACCTCCACAAGTTCTTACAAAGGCAATGGCCATGTTGGAAAGGCAAGAGAATGTGGAGATGTGCCTGGTTTAGAAATAGGCTCCTGTGGTATTACATTTTCAGCTTATTCCCCGCAGATGAGTCAGGCGATGAAGAATCTGTATCCCAAACGGACAAGACAGAACTGCAGAATACTTTGCGCACCCTCTCCAGCAAAGTGGAGGATCTCAGCACATGTAATGATCTGATTGCCAAACACGGAACAGCTCTGCAGCGCTCGCTCAGTGAACTGGAGTCTCTGAAGCTACCTGCTGAGAGCAATGAGAAGATCAAACAAATCAATGAGCGTGCCACGCTCTTCCGCATCACTTCCAATGCCATGATTAATGTAAGTGGGTTTTATTCCCCTTCCTGGATTTTGCCTGTGTAGTGAAGAGAAAATCATCAGGTATGCTCTAGCTCAAATAAATGCTCTGGCTAATTAAGAATCTTATATTCAGGTTAGAGCACCACATTGACATTTTCTTTTCTTTTTATTACTCGTTTGGGTTTTTAGTTGCCTTGGCTTTGGGTAATTTGATAAATGCCTTTAGCTGGGAAGTGGGGTGACGGAGCGTTGGTGTACACACACAATACCTTCTTGTTTTGAATACCCTGCAATAGCCATATGCTTGCTCTTCAGTGTGGAGCCAACCCATAAAATCAAATTCCAAGTTCAGGTTTTTGGATACTGGGAAGAAACAGAAGAGATGAGAAAACTAATATGGGGAAAAGGATCTTCTGAAAAATTAACGTTGAGATGTTGAGATTTGGTGACTTTTATCATTAGGGTTCACAACACAATTGCACTCTTTGTTTCCTGTTTGCTGGTTGTTGCCATCAGATGAGGGCATGAAAATTGAAGGAGGATGGGGAGGTTAAGAAATGGCAGAGTCAACAGAATCTCGGAGAGGCTTGGCTTCACTGAACACAGTGGGATTAATTTCTGTGCAGGGTTCATCATGCAGCAATCTCCCTTATCTCAAAGGAAATATAAATAACAAGTTGAGTTAAACAAACCCCCATTAATGTCTGAAAAGCAGTTTTATGATCCAGCTGAGTTGGTAACCTCAGCACTCCTTAGCGCTGTTTGTAACTCTCTGAGAAACTTCCTTGAGAAAAAAAAAATTGTGCAAAGGAGATATATTTAAAAGTGGGAGGTTGAATATATGCCTGTAAAACCAACATTTTCATTTATATATCTGACTAAAGAAAGCTATGATTTAAAAAAAAACAAGCTCAAACAGCTGAGTTCTCTTCTTTAGGTACAATCTTTGATATTATTTGTGGTCAGTAGAAGTTGCCATAATTAAATCTTCTAGGCTAAGCTTCTGTTGTTGAAAGCATAGTACAGAAATAAAAAAATCTTACCTGCTTGCATAATTATTTACTTTTCTGCTTAAGAAGATAATAATTACAATAGTGATGAGTGCACCATTGGAAATGCTGAATGACCTAGGTTAGGGATAGCTCATCATGGAGAAAATTGTTAAAGAGCTGACAACAACTTGATGGCACTTAATCAGTTGTAATCAGCCTGTGATTTCATTGAGGAGATCAAAGGCTTCCCCTACCCTCATCTTCTAGGCAGATGGCCTGAGAGATATGCATATCTCTTCTGCAAGGCCATTCAGGAATATGTATGGAATTCCTGGTTGCCTGTGGCTACCAAGTGTGTTGGACTGGAATTCTGCTCTTTGAAGAAAGAGTGACATCACAATATTCTTACAATGGGTGTTTTCACCTCAAAGCAGTTTTAGGCATCAAAAATAGCTTCAATGAAAATTAGCCCTTTAGGAATGCTGTAGTTGGCCTCAAAATATGCAGAAAAATCTCAAAGTGGATTCAAAATGTGAAGATAAAAAGGTGAGCGCTGTCCTGGTATGTATTTAGAGCGATATATCTTAGAAGCTACATCTTTTCACAGGAATTAAGGCACCCATGTATGTTTGTTTTACTGGGATTTTTTAACTTTTATAAGCTGCAGAGTCCTGTTGCTCTAGTAGTCAGATTTCTGTGAGAAGTCTGCAAGCAAGACATGAGCTCAGTTGTTCTTGCCTTCATTTCTCCACTCCACCTGGAATTATGAAATGTACTCATTATTTGTTTATTTGTCTATATCCTGCCTTTATTGTTTTTATAAATAACTCAAGGGCGAGGACAAACATGCCTAATACCCCTCCTTCCTATTTACCCTACAACAACCACCTTGAAAAATGGGTTGAGCTAACAGAGAATGATTGTCTCAGAATCACCCAGCTTAATTTAATTCCTATGGGGGGATTAGAACTCACAGTCATCCAGTTTCTAGTGTAGTGCCTTAATCACTAGATTAAACTGGTTTAGGTAATGTGTAGCTACCGGTATCATACATCAACCTAAAAGGAGTGTGGTAGCTCACAAGGTTAGGATGATGGGCTGATATTTGGCAGGTCAAGACCAGATTGCTGCTGTAGAACTGGTTCAGCTCCACTCAGATGCTCCAGTTCCTCTCAACCTAGCAGTCTGAAAGCGGGCAACCATGAATGGATAAATGGGTACCACTTTGGTGGGCAATTTAATGGGGACATAAAAGGAGCCCCCAACTGGGCATCTCCCAGGCCATAACGATGTCACCATTCAGTCCTTTCAACCCAGAAGCGCTTCAGTGCTCCCGATATGAATGTAGTAGTAGCATATATCAAAGAACCAATTTTTAAAGAACCAATTTTCAACCTTTCTTTGAAGACTGAAAATTGTTCAAATATTTTTGGAAAGCATTGGGAAATTATTAAATATCTATTGGGTCCAATAAATTCTAATGGATGGAAGTAAGTTCTTCTATCGTTAGTGTTGTCCAACAAGAGGTCATTGTTGGCAGAGTAGAGATAACAGGCATTCTATTACACCTGAGTTAAACTACACCTGAGATGGCTCTATTATGAAACAGAGAAAACGACCTCTTTCAGGTAACACTCTTTAGAGGGGGGGCAGATTAATGCAAAAAGGAATTGATGCCAGAATAGCATGGCAAGATTTCATATAGTTTTCACCTTAGGAGGATGATATTGAAAGCAGCATAATTGGTTTTACTGTATCTTCTTCCATTCAGGCTTGTCGAGACTTCCTAATGCTGGCCCAGACACATAGCAAGAAATGGCAGAAATCTCTACAGTATGAGCGTGACCAACGTATCCGGTTGGAGGAGACACTAGAACAGCTGGCTAAGCAACACAATCACCTGGAAAGAGCTTTCCGTGGAGCTACAGTCCTACCAGCCCATGCACCTGGCAACATGGATTCCTCGAAAGGTAAAAGCCACACTGTTCTTCCAGCTGTCTCTTGTCATGTCTCTTCCGCTGAAGTTCTAGAATCCCAGAAAATTCAATTCGTAAAAAGTGACGTTGATATGTAATTTTCTACAGATCAGTGTTGTTCGTCAAAGGGTGATATGAGTGATGAAGATGATGATAATGAGTTCTTCGATGCTCCTGAGATCATCACCATGCCCGAAAGCATGGGACACAAGTGAGTGATCTCCTCTTCCAGCCCTTTAGCCTTTGGCATTTTAAATGCCAGATCCATGGAAGTATTGCCCTTATGTCTTGACCCTTGTTATAGCGAGCAGCCATAACACTGAATAAAATGCAGTGCATGAAACAGGTTCCCTATCTTCCTTAAATACCTTTGTGTGTGTGTGTGAGAGAGAGAGAGAGAGAGAGACAATATTGCAGCTTCACTATTGAGATCTTAAAATGTGGGAGGAAAGAGGGTGAACAGAATGTGTATGCCAGCTTAGACAAATCTGATACTCTTTAGAAATACTGGATATCCACTCCCATAACTCTCAATGTGTCCTTTCTGTAAGGGAACAATAAGATTTGGTCCAACAAATGTATTGGGGATGGCTGATGGCAGAAGAAGATAACAGAGTCATGATGAAATTGCTTTTAAATACAGATACTCGCCGATTTAAGACCACAATTGAACCCAAAATTTCTGTTGCTAAGTGAAACAATGTTAAATGAACCTGGCTTCCCCATTGACTGCCTGGCAGAAAATCGCAAAAGGTGATCTTTCATGGTCACAGGACATTGCAGGAATCATAAATATGAGCCAGTTGCCAAGAAACTGAATTTTGATCACATGACCTTGGGGATATTGCAGTGGTTGTAAGTGTGAAAAATGATGATAAACAAATGGTTGTAGGATTACTTGTATGTGAACCAATTTTCCTGCTAGTACATCATGTGTATAAATGGTGTCATCTAGCCCAGGTCTATTACTGTATCAGCTGCTTTTTGACATATGAAGGGTTCAGATTATTTGTGGTTTTGAAGTTCCATTCTAATACTTTTCAGTCTAGAAACAAACTCATTACAATTTCTGAAAATAATTGTAACATAATATCACTATGTCATTAGAACTTTGACATTTCAATTCTATAATAACTGAAGTTTCTGAAACGTTATAATATAACGTTGCAGTTATTTAACTGGAAAGTCACCTAGGCACGACTGGCCAAAAATATCTGTGAGCTCTCTCTCTCTCTCTCTCTCTCTCTCGGACAGGCGTTTTTCTTGCAACTTATTGATTCTCCATTACTTTAAGCTTGATTTTTTTAATACGTTCATCTCTGATTTCAATTCTGAATCGGATACAAGATGGGTGACAAATAAATTTCATAATAAATAGAAATTTCAGACACAGGAAATTTCTGTCCATCTTGGATGAAATGAAAAGGAAAAATTGAGATTATTATTGTGCGTAGAAAACAGATGTTACTCATTTCAGTAACTGTAGATCATTCCATGCAATCGGTTCAGTTAAATGTTAAATGATACAGGGATAGGATTGAGTTGTGTAAAAAAAATTAAGAAAGGTAAACTTATCAGTTATAAGGGTGGATTTGATTTAAATCAAGTCGATTTAAACTGTAATTTTTAAAGAGCAACTGTCATCTCTGTCCCACAATGGCTCCTCCTCTGACCTGCTATTGACTCACTGACAGTCCCAATATTGCAGAATATACAGCCTCATGCTATATAACTAAGCTCCATTTCATGCTGAATAAACTAAATTATTAATGTATCCTAAATAGAAAACTATCTTTAGATAGATTTTTACTCCAAAAGAATTTTATTAAAATAAATTTGATAAAAAATACGATTTAAATTTTAAAAATCCAATTTAAAAATCCATCCTGGTTATAATGTCTTTTAGGGAATGTCCCTAAGGCTTTCAGAAAATGCCTCTAATATTCTTAAGAAAATGAATAAAATTATATTTTCCCAGTCTTTCTCCCAATATTGGTGATTATTTGCAGTGACCAAAACAAGTTTCTGCTACTAAACATAAAGCCAGAATTTCAACTGAAAGCATGTGGAAGTTGTTCAGATAGTCATTCTTCAAACTTGCTGAATACACTTAGCTGCAGAATTTTTCTTATCATCTTTTTTCTTGTTCTCTTTTTTGCCCAAAGCACATTAGTTTCTCTTGTCTAGAAACCTGGAGGGGGAGATACCTAAAGTTCAGAGAAACTGCTATTTGTCTCCCACCAATTCTTCTGGTTGCAAATCTAAGTGGGAGAAGCCTATAAAACAACTGACAAGCACTGATCTTACAAATATTGTTGTGATAAAACACTTGAAGCACTCAATTCCAGAGATTCTGGAGTGAATCTGGTTTTCATTCAAGTTTTTTTATCTGATTCTGTCGCAAAAATCACCATGGTTTCCTTGTAAGAAGACCATTGTTGGGGAAGAGAGAGGATGTGTGATCCAGCTGATTCATTGTATAATCTCAAGAGATTTTAATACCATTGACTGTAGAGTCTGATTTGGGGCGGGGGCAGAGGGACTGTACAGATAATCCTTGCTTAACAGCAATACTTGAAATCAACAATTCCATTGTTAAGCAACACTGTTGTAAAGCATGATGAGATGCGACCACAAAAACTTACGACAGCAGTTTGAGGCAATTCAGGTTACCTCTATTAAGGGAATCACATACAGCCATTGAACTGGGATGTTATGTGATCACCATTTACTATCTCCTGAAGGCTTCCCCACTGACTTTGCTTATTGGAAGCCAGCAATGAAAGTTACAAATGACAACCAGGTGACTGCAGGATGCCGCAGTTGTAATTGTGAGCTAGTTGGTGAGCCCACATGGTAATCAAATGACTGCAGGAATGCTGTGATGGCCGCAATAAGGTTTCTTCCTCATTCAGTACTTTCATAACATAGAAAAGTCTCTGAACAAATGGCCATCAAGTGAGGACTATCTGTATAGCATTGCAGTCACCCTCACACTTCTCTGGGGACCATTATTAAAAGATGGTGTTGGGGCACTTGTCTCAGCTCTGTGATGCCCCAAAGAATTCTGCTTTATTTGTTATGGAGATCACTATTGGTATGAAAAGAACATTCTGCAACTGGCTGGCCTCATCCGAGATGACTCTCTTGCAGAGCTACATCTTGAGCTTCTGACCGAAGGAAAACTCAAAGAGAGGCCTCTACTGACATAATTCACTAAGCATTAGTTATCTAATCCAATTAACGTTATGGATTGGTAACAGGCCTGAACGATTGAGTGGTGATGATGCAACTCTATAAACACTACTGATCACAACTTGTCTGGATGGAGAAACCATCTACTAATGCTGCTTATGAAATGAGTTTCAATTTATTATCTTGCTATCATTAGTGATTGGTTTCCATACCCAATATGCACCTTCCCATCTCTGGATTACTAATCTGTTATTTTCCCCAAGAAGCTTGCTCTGTTTTTTGCTCTAACTAAAGACACTTAAAAGACATTCTCCCAGGCTTGTATTAGCTGATAGACATTTCTGAGTTATGTTCAATTCATTTTATTACTGTTTCTTCATTTTTGTTATAATATGCTGATAAAGCATTTTAGGTAATAAATAACTGAGGGAAGTAAAACTTGGGAAAATTTAACAAATTCCTAAATAACATTCTTCTTCTTTTGACTGTTCCCATTAGGGTCGCCACAGCGAATCATGTTTCCTAAATAACATTGCTATTTCAAAATAGTTATCTAGAATTGTACAGTGCTTATATATTCCCTTTTGACTTTAAAACATTTTTAGCCCTAGTTGTCAACAAGACAGTGTTCTTAATGATTTCCAACTCAGGCAAGATAAATCACATAATGTAGCTCTGCCAGTGTTTTGTTGCATTGCTTTTTGAACAGTTTTTTTTTGGCCAGGAGAACATCACAGCTAGAGCATCCTAATTCCTTCTTACTTATTGTGTGTCTTTCTGACTCCTTTAGACGAACAGGCAGCAACATCAGTGGCGCCAGCAGTGACATCAGTCTTGATGAGCAGGTAGTTTGATTTTTTGATTTGAGAGGAGGGAAAGGGACGTGACTTTTTATTAGATTCTATTGGGTGATCAAGATTTAACTGTGGTTGAAGGTCTAGATCAGGGCTAAGGAACTTTAACAATTTCCAAATGTTTTGGCTCTCAAATCCCATTAGTCTAATTTATAATGATTAGTGGCAAAATTTACAGGAATTGTAATCCTAAGTATCTTGAGGCATCTATCACCTGTGTCTGATCTAGGTGGTACATTCTAGTGTAAGCTTGAAAGAATAGCTTGTTGAAGACTAGAAAGAAAAAAAATGTAATCTTGACCACAGCTTAACTCACCCCATATTTTTCTCCCGAAGTACAAACATCAGGGAGAGGATACTAAGAAGGAGAAGAGAACTCGGATCCCACACAAACCAAATTACAGCCTGAACTTATGGAGCATCATGAAGAATTGCATCGGCAAGGAGCTCTCCAAGATCCCCATGCCGGTGAGTGGCTTTAATCCGGTTTTTGAGTAAGACCCCATGCTGCTTGGAAAAGGGTAGAAAGCCAAAGTAGTCCCAAGATGCATCATTGTGAAACCTTCATTCTGCAACAGACAGTTTGATTTCGATCCTGGCACAAATTGGTGCCTGCTTGATGCTTTGAATCAGATATTTTATCCCAGGAAAGGATTTTCTGCTTAGCACCTGTTTCTTCTGCTTCCAGGTTAATTTCAATGAGCCATTATCCATGCTGCAGCGTCTCACAGAAGACTTGGAATACCATGATTTGTTGGACCGGGCTGCCAAGTGTGAAAACTCCTTGGAGCAGCTCTGCTATGTGGCAGCTTTTACTGTATCATCCTACTCCACAACTGTCTTCCGCACTAGCAAGCCATTCAACCCTCTCTTAGGGGAAACATTTGAACTAGACCGATTAGAAGAAAATGGCTATCGTTCCATCTGTGAACAGGTAAAAAGCAGAGCATGTTCCTTTTCTGTTCCTTGATCCCAGGACAATTCTGACACTTTAAGTGTTTATAATATAGGGATGATAGGCTTTCTCAGTGGTAGTTCCTACTCTTTGGTTGACCTTACCCATGGATATAAGGATGGTCTTCTCCATCTTTGTATTTGGGAGGCAAGTTAAAGCCATATTCCAGCAAATAATATGGACCCTACTCTGTCCTGGTGCCTTCTTATATAGTTTATTTTTATTTGATTGGAGTTTCTGTTAATTTAACTGTGTATGCCAGCTGTGTTATTCATTGCCCAGAGTTATAGTTGATTGGAGTGACTTATAAATATGGTAAATTATGTCTGCCTGCCTATATCTCCAGTGGAGCTTTCTTTCATATGAAAGTGCCTCAAGACATAGTAAATACATAGCTGAAATGTTTTCATCTCTTCTTCTGATGCATATCCCTAAACCCTTCATTCCAGGATTGAATATCCTTTTTTTTGTCTATTTGTCATATCTGCTAGGTGAGCCACCATCCTCCAGCTGCTGCTCATCATGCTGATTCCAGACATGGTTGGACCCTTCGGCAGGAGATTAAAATCACCAGCAAGTTCCGTGGCAAATACCTCTCAATCATGCCACTTGGTGAGTCCTGGTCTATCCCTTTTCTGGCCTCTATTTTAGGAGGGCATAGCTAATTAATAAAACTATTTCGCAGCTAATTATCATGTTTGCTCCCCAACTAGTGCAAAGTCTGGTGTTTCCAGTTTTTTCCTAATTAGACATAGGCTGTGTGAAAAAGATGGCAAGCCTCTATACTGAATATTTGTCATTAAGTATAGCATTCAGGGAGCACTATATATTTCTTGGAGATATTTAGAATATATGCAGACTTCAAGGGCACATAAAATGCATGCATGGAAAGAATAGCAGGTAGCAAGAAAGGATAAGAATTAAAATCTCCCATGTCTATGCCCAAAAGTTACATCCATTGAACATGACATACTTTCCATCAAACTTTAACAAGTATTCAACATTGTGGAACTATATTAAATGTGTCATCTTCCTATCTCTAGGTACCATCCATTGTATCTTCCATGCAACTGGCAATCATTATACATGGAAAAAGGTCACCACCACAGTACACAACATAATTGTGGGCAAATTATGGATAGACCAGGTGAGTTACAATAAGATGACATTGAGATGAAGTTGTTGCTGCGAAATGTAAGATTGGAGAATAATGGCTAGAAGCCAAAGCTTTGGAGGCTGGTTCCTCTCATCTTTTGAGGACCACTATAGCAATTATGTAACTATTTAAAAAATTCTCATTGATAGTATGGAGCCTGCTTGATTTTCTCTCTCTCTCTCTTTTTTGCTTTCCAGTCTGGTGAAATTGAGATTCTGAACCATAAAACGAATGAGAGATGTATTCTCAAATTTGTTCCTTATAGTTACTTCTCCAGAGATGTGGCCAGAAAGGTAAAAAATGCCATGCTTTTATTTATTATCAAATGGGGTGGCAAGGATGGGTCTGTATGACAAGAGGGGACTTATTCCCAAAGTAATGAGCTCTATGGGCAATGCTCCTCCTGCCGTCAGGCTAACACATCCTCTTTGTATGTAAAAGCTGCTCAGTATTCTGGAGAGCAGTCGGGATGATTGTTTTTTAGCTTATGTGTGAGTCTGGAAACCATTCAGACACATTCCAACCTATATGTAGATTTCTGTTTACCTTTACTGAAAAGGTAGTAGCAAAAGTAGAACTCTGCCCAATGATTCTCCTGAACTCCTGATAACAGGTCACTGGAGAGGTATTGGATCCTTCAGGAAAAGTGCATTTTATGTTGTTGGGCACCTGGGATGAGAAGATTGACTGCTTCAAGGTGAATTCTAGCTTGGAGAATGGTGGTGACAGCCGTCTAAGAACACATGAAACAGAGGACAGCAGGGTGGTGTTATGGAAGAGGAACCCACTCCCGTAAGTAATGGAAGGATCTTGGTTCCTGCACGGAGCTGTGGAAAGATACTTTCTCTTCTGACCAAAAAGGAAGTTTTATGGATTTAGTTGTTTTTGATTGAAGGGGGGGGAATAGGTAGTGATCACATTTAAATCACACTATATAGTCAGTGTAATTACTGTTTTCTATATTGAACAAATACATTCAAAAGAAAGCATTAAAATAAATGATGAAGTATTATGAAGTTTGTGGAGAAGAGTGTCTGCTAGCAGTGGTGTAGGTCAGAGAATGGAGAGCACTGAAAAATCTCTTCCCCTTCCCCCGCCTTAGACTTTAAGGCTTATTCACCAGCCATTTAATTGAATGTACCATAACAGCTACTTTTATTTCGAATGGCTATAATGCTTCAAATGCAAGTGTCCGTTGTGGGCAGGTATATTTATAGATCTTGAAATCCAGATTAAAAATGGTCTGATTCATTAAACGTTAAGCAATTAAAACACATCTGAGATGCTTTTTTGTACAATACGAAAACACAATAAAAACGGCACTCATGTGAGGGACAAAAGGGTGGGAGAGAGAAAATGAACATATGTCATTGCCTTACTACCATTTCTATTATTTTTCTCCTTTTTTTTTTTTTTTTTTTTGTACAGGAAGAATGCAGAGAACATGTATTATTTCTCAGAGTTGGCTTTGACTCTCAATGCCCCAGAAAACGGTACTGCTCCCACTGATAGCAGACTCCGGCCTGACCAAAGACTCATGGAGAATGGGCGCTGGGATGAGGCCAATGCAGAAAAGCAGCGCTTGGAGGAGAAGCAGCGCCTTTCTCGCAAAAAACGTGAAGCTGAAGCCATGAGGGCAACAGAGGATGGTAAGAAATGTCCCGTTGGCCTCTTCCATTTAGGAAGTGTTTAGGAATTTAAGAAGGTACCTTATATTTACAGCTGGGCAATGGTCCACCCGATCCGCTGTTCTGTGCTCCCTGTTAGAAGTGCTTCCTCCCCATATTGGGCCAAAGTCTTTTCTAGTGCTACTAGCTAAGATGCTATTTGTATGGAAATGCTATTTGTATGATTACCTTTAAACTATGGTCATTCCCTAATAAGAAGGAAGTTTTAGTGTCGCATTCCCAGCAGAAGTAGCCTATTTAACACTTTTTTTTCATCGGTATGAGAATTCTCACCCTTTTCTTCTGCTGCCTCTCTTGCGCAGGAACTCCGTACGATCCCTACAAGGCGTTGTGGTTTGAGCGGAAGAAGGATCCCGACACCAAGGAGGTGTCCCATGTATACAGGGGAGGCTACTGGGAAAGCAAAGAGAAACAGGACTGGAACGTGTGCCCAGATATCTTCTGAGCTGGAAGCAGCAGGACTCTTCCCAGGAAGAGGTAGTGGACGAAGAGTGGAGGGAAGCAGCTGATCATGTGACTTCTTGGCTCGTGCTTTTCTCACTGACTTGTCTGTCTTAATCAATTGTTTTGACTCAATCACCCAAACCAGAATCCAGCAGTGGTGATTGGCTGGATTGCCTTAGCTGAATGAAGCTGAAGTTGGTGTCTGGATTCCTGGATGGTTAGGGGAAAATAGGCATAGAGGACACTTCCCTGCTCACACCACTATACAGGTAGTTTGGGGAGGAAGAAGAGAACGTGTGGATTGACACTGCCCTCTTTTCCAGCTTTCTGGTGCTGTATCTATTATACCCCCTTTTCAACTTTCATAAGGCAATGGCAAGCAGCAAGACCAAGACTCTTTGTTTGCCCAGAGGTGGTTGAAAAGGAACAGGAAGACCTATCATTTTGACCAGAGGGGTTACTTTCTTGTTTTTTCTCCCCTAACTCTGTATAGCATCCTTAGGAGAAGGAAGATTTCCTAACCATATTGAATAGAGGGAAAAGATGGAAACCAAAGCTGTTGCGTCTCTCAGTTCACATAGATAGGAAAGCAATTAGCTACTATATCTTCAAAGAGTTCAACTTTTCTTTGAGGATCACCAGCTGATCACTTGGTGTTGCAAAATCAAAGATGCAGTTTTCCCTTTTCCAGGTCTACTCTTCACACCGGGCCCTAGCACCTTCTCCCAAATTGTGCACTTGGATGGGCAATGATGCAAGACAGAGCCTCCCTGTTCTAAAGCAACTTCTGGCTTAATGCACATCTGTTTATATGTATATTATATATATGTAGAGAGAGATCTAATTTTTGTTCTGATTTCTGTTCCTTTTATTCTTTAGACCCCCTATTTGGTAACACTAGCCTCTGCTGCTTTCTTCCACTGGGCCCCAGATCCATGAAAATGCCGTGCAGGAACCATTACCTAAAAACTTGCCTTTAAAGTAACAAATCATTCAACACAGGCAGAGTTGGAGCTTAGTGGTGTCGCTCCTTAAAGCTCCTCACTCTGTGCCAGCTCAAGCCCGGAGTTCATTGATTCTTTTGTAAAATGAGGAGACTGGGATCAGCCCAAACTGGTCTGGGCCGTTTGGTCACAGCTGCCATAACAACCAGATCCTAAGAGTGAAAAGCTGCTGCCACTGTGCAGATGTGGCAAAGCGTAAAGAGCTTGCCCAGGCAAAGGTATACATGTGGGTGGGGATAGGGTGGGAGCAAAGATAGCCCCTGCCCTTGGCTAAGGATCACACTTTGAGGTGCCTTCCTTTTGTGTTTTCGCTCCTTGTTTTGTTTTAAACCCCCCTCCCCCGTTTGTCAACTTTAGCCTGTAAGGAAGAAGAGGCAACAGTGGTGCTTGCTGGTTGGGAGAAATGAGGCAGCACAACACTGCTGCTCATCAGAAGTAAATTGGGTCTTGGGGTACAGTGTGTACACTGTGGCTGGGTCCCTATTGGAAGTCTTTTTTTTTCTGCAGCAGGTGGAGGCCAGGGCCTCCCTTAGTGGGATAATTGGTGGGCTTTAAAAAAAAAGTGGGAGAGTGACTATCTTTGCAATTCTATTGTGGTTGGGTTTGTTTTGAAGGGAGGGGGGATTATTGTCTTTTTTTTTTCAAAAAAACCCTAAATTAAATAATAAAACCTGAAATATCCACAAAGGTTCATTTGTGCCTTTCTGTTAAGTATCAAAACTTGTGGTGGTTTGGCCTCACGCCTAACACTTTTAAATTTCTTCAGGTGAGTTCTGTTGAACATCATCTGAACTATCCTTTGCCCTTCCTAATTTTTACAGTTTCTGTTAGTTCACTGAGAGCATATGCATGAAAGACAAATTCCTTGTGTGTCCAATCACACTTGGCCAATAAAGAATTCTATTCTTAAGACTGAAAAATTAGGGCTTCCTTTTGTATTTGGGTAATGCATCTTAAAATGGCTGGCAAGGAGACCCCTTGAAATTTGGACAGTAAATATTTTCTGCTATTGACTGGGTCCAACCAATGAATAATGGAAAGGAAAATCAGAAGAAAAGAAAGGTTAATGTTTTGCCAAAGCTACTAATAAGCCATTTTTAATCAATGTAGCAATATAGTTTTACCTATTTCAAGGTATTCTTAATGAGAAATGATTGGCAGTATTGTACATGTGTATTGACTCTTGTTCCTTTTTTGCCTGCCTCTAGGGTTAATATCACATGTCTAAAAGATCTTTACTCATAGCAGATAAATATACAGAGAGGTTCTGTGATCTTTTATTAATCAACACCTGGTGGGGAAAAAACATTTAGAGGGCCCTTAGAAAATAGAACCTAATTTCTCTAACTCTAATGAATACCTTTAGGTGTTGCTTTTCATCAAGTTTCAATGGAACTACCTAATTAGACAAACATCCAGGGTTAAGAAAAATCGGGAATTTAACTGACTTTACCCTGAAAACAATTGGGTGATCAGACCTGTTTAAAATCATTTATACAGGCAGGTGAAGTGGTTTCATTCGTTTTGTCTGAATAAGAAGAAATGTTATCTGTACACCCTCTTTGATTTCTATGGTTTTATATATTAGGACATAGTAAAAAAAATCAGCTGGTCTTTAGCAATTCTTAAAAGTATGTAAATACAACCTCAGATGAACACATGACATAAAAGCCAGGTCATCATTTATTTTAAATGAAGAAAGCCAAAATGAAGAAGCCACACATGGAAAAACTACACCTTTACTCCTTCCAAAAGTGTGAAGAATTAAGTAGCAGCCAGGTGCTGCTAATTGAGTGCCCTTAGGTCAACTGATCATCAGCAAGTGTGATTACCTTTATAAAAGCTGAAGTTTTAGGAGTTTGCTAAGAACGATTTTAGCAATCCCTTAGAGAAGTACTGCCATCCTGGGTAGGGTTAAAGACCATTTCCAAACAATTTATAAAGTTCATCATTCTACAGGGAGGAAGATTATTTACAAGTGGAAAACATTCAAAATGGTTGCCAATCTTCTCAGATGTGGATGTCCCACTAAATTCATCCCAAATCAGACTGCAATGTTCAGATAAATTGCAAAAAAAAATAATCCAAGAGTTACATCTTGGGACTCTATAGGCCTCAGCATGTTAAGTGCAAAGTTTATGACAGTACAATTAAAAAAGGCTGAACAAGTATGGTTTGTTTGGAAGGAGAATGCCCAGGAGAAAGCCTCTTATCTCTAAACAGAATACGGCAGCATGGCTTAAATTTGCCAAGGTGCATTTAAACAAATTGCAAGGCTTCTAGAATTCTGTCCTTTAGACAGATAGGACCAAGGTTGGACATATTTGGCCATAATACACAGTGCCACATTTGGCATAAACACAGCATAATGGTACAAACCCCTCATACCAACTATCAAGCATGGCTGTGGAGCGGTAATGATTTGTGCTTATTTTGCAACCAGAGGACCTGGGCACCTTGCAGTCATTGAGTCAATCATGAATATTGTATATACCAAAGTATTTCAGAATCAAATGTGAGGCCATCTGACAGCTAAAATTTGTGTTTCAAAGTTTTTATTCCAGTTTCCAAACTTTAACTCAACAATTTACAAGTTTCTTTTTCCAACGTTTTGACATCGTTACTAGTAATCCTATATATTACAATTTGGTTGTTAACAATCATCTCTGACAGCTAAAATTTGGCCGACGTTGAGTCATGCAACAGGACAATGATCCCAAGCACACCAGCAAATCTACAAAAGAATGACTGAAAAAAAAATTTAAGGTGTTGCAATGGCCCAAAGTCCAGACCTCAACCCAATTGAAATGCTGTGGCAGGACCTCAAGAGACAAATGTGTATAGACAAATGAACTGAATGAACCGAAGCAATGTAAAGAAGAGTGGATCAAAATTCCTCCACAATAATGTGAGAGACTGATAGTCATACAGAAAATGATCACTGTGTTATTGCTGCTAATGGTGGTTCTACAAGCTTTAATTGTTAATGTGTACCGTATTTTGCACTATAATATGCACTTCCCACCCCACCCCAAAATTGGGTGGAAATGTCTGTGCATCTTATGGAGCCAGTTTTTGGGCTCCCACAACCTCCATGCATCTGGTTTTCTGCCTTCCCACCTCCCAGAAGTACTCTGCCAGCCAAAATCCTAGGTGTTCTTATAATGCAAAAAATACGGTACTTACTTTTTCACACATGGCTTCTCTGTTTTGGCTTTTTTAAAAATAAATGACATGGTGTTATATACCATGTGTTGTTTATCTGAGGTATTTTCTAATGTTAGGAACTGCTAAGGACCATATGGTTTTTTTTTTAATATCCAGATATGTAAAACCATAGAACTCAAAGAATGTCTTCTTTCTTTTCACATGATTTGTAGCTTCTCTCTTTTTAAACAAAAAAATAAAACAAGTTAGCACTGGCAGGGCATTTTCTGAGCTAACACCCTGCAAACTGTGAAAGAAGCTTTTCTAAAGCTCTCCCTGATTCCAATTTGTAGTATGAAAGATGTTAAGTCTTCCTTGTTTCAAAAAAACAAACAAACACACTACCGTAGTACCTCAGGTGCCTTTCCTCACTGCTGCTGAATTTAGTTGTGGGATACTTTAAATGGCAAGGGTGCGGTTGAAGTGTTGCCTGGTTGCTACATTTATCCTCTTGCTTTCAATAATACCTCACACCCATCTCTTCATCTTCTGCAGCAACTTGATTCCTCTGGGTTTTGCCCTTAAACATCAGGTTCTGGACAGCATGTTCTTTGCTTCAGGGGATAAAACATCTTGAGCTGAACTTGCTTCTAGGCCCTTCCTTGAGTAGTGCCATCTGCTAGAAGTCCATCCATTTCAAACCAATGTTGCAATCAAGGCTGATCAGTAAAGTGATATAGGCAGCTGGGGATTTGATACCCAGAAAAAGAACAAGACGTCAGTTCTGCCTGGATCTGGTTTAAGTGTCAGGCATACACTTCTATTTTTTGAGCACTGGTTGCCTCTGTTGGCTAAAGTACAGAATCAATGACCCCATTACACCAGTAGCCGTCTATTTGTAAGGCAGCCTAGTAACATTTTCCCAGAAAGATATGAAAGATTCCATGTGAATTTTTCCCCTCACATTTGTTTTGAGAAAAACAAACCTTTTCAAGCCTCTATAGCACATACTTCTCTAAATGTACTTCATTGTAATCTGGGAATGTATCCTGCTTTGTCCATGAAACTGGTAAGCACAATTTTTAGATACAGAATTTGAAGGCATTTGTCGAATAGATCTTAGAATAGCAGCACAAATTTTACATACAAAAAGCGTTAGACTGCATTTACAATGTGAAAGAAAAACCAGTTGTCTCACATTTCAGGAGAAATACAAGTAAGATCTAGTAGAAAAAAATCTGCTCAGGATTCTAAATAAAAGCTGGACTCCTTTGCGGACAATTATATGAGGGTAGAAAATTTTGAAATACTCAATTCTGCATACAAACTGGTCAAACTTGTAATCTTAAGCAATACTGTATTAGGAAATAAGTTGTTTCTGCAACCAACATAATGTTCTTCAGTTCTGAACATAAAGTGCATTTCTGACCACTTACACTGAACATTTAGAAAATCAAGTACCCCATGTCAATTGCTTTAGAGGCAATGATTACAATTTTTAACCTTTCTTTTAAAATACTTTTTTAACAAAAGTTGACAGGCCTTTTTGTCATTTATCCAAAACTGATACAGGTTGAGAGGCTGCTTTGTTCAGGTTCAAACACTTTTCTAGCTCTGATACTTTTGTTAGAAATTTGAGATTACTGAATTACTGTACCGATGGAGGCTCATTCAATTTCACTGCACACATGTTGTGCATTGACAATAAAGGATTGAACTGAATTGATTGAACTCTGACAGAGCTGGAAAATGTTAGCAATAGCACAGTACCATTAGAATTGTGCATATTCACAGGATGTATGAGGAAATGTTAATATTAGAGCCAGAAAATGGATCTCCTATACCTATTTCACTGCAAAGATTCATCAAGAAAATTGTGATTTTCATAATAATTCCAAGAATAATTGCAAATTATATACTGCTGAAGAATGAAAGCATACTAACTTCATATATTACAATATTTTGCTTGTGACAATTCTGGAAAAGCCAAAACAGTTTTGTCTATTTTTTTTAATGCAGTAGTAATAAAAGTGACTTTGATAGCCCTATATAAACTGGCAAAAATTTTGGTAATCCAGACAAAAATTTTGGACCATTTTACTAATTCTTATAACCTTATTTAACAAAAACGAACTCAGTAAGAGTTAATGTTGCAGCACTAAGTCTGCTTATTAGAACATAAAACAGTGTTGGACTCACTGCTATGAATCTCTTGATGAAAAACAGCAACACAGATTTTTGCAAATCTGGGGATTCTTCAGAAGTCTCTGCCCACAAAGCCCTGACTATTCTTTCTGTTCTCTTAAATGTGTAACTTCCTACATCTTTACTGGGATGTAAAAAGGAAGCAGAATATACCAAAGCAGTTACTTTGGGCTTAGAACTGCAGTTACATCTGGAATGAAGCGGCCGTCATCAAATAAATAAACAAATAAATAAATTTAAGAATGAGATTTTTAAAATTCCTTATTTTACCCTAAATCAGTGTCTATCGTTTATATCTGCCATCTCGGGATGGCGGGGGTTTGTCTGGACTTGCGCGGCCAAAGCAAGGATGTCCCTAGTCCGGGAGGGAGGCAGGGAAAGGAGCTGGAGCTGGACCCCGGCTGCCTCTTTCCCTTCGGGAGAGGAATCCCCACTGACGCGCCCCACCCTCTAAACACGCCGCAACCGACACCCGCCGCCCCGAGAAAGGGGAGACCCGCTCGGGAAGCGCAAGAGCGTAATTGGCTGACGCTTCTAGGTGCGACGGGATTGGCTCCTTATTTCAGACGAGCGAAGCTTGTCAGCAGGTGAGGTCTTAGCGGCCTAAAGCGAAGGCTCAGGAGCGGCGCATTGAAGCCGAGCTTTGGGCGGAGGGAGTTGCGGCGGCTGCTGGATCCGGTTTGGCGGCGGGAAACGTTACTCGAATGTTCCCAAGCCTTCCCAATTGTTTTTTTGGAACTACCAGAATGGCCGAGTGGTTAAGGCGTTGGACTTAAGTTCCAATAGACGTGAGTCTGCGTGGGTTCGAACCCCACTTCTGGTAATGAGGAGGCTTTTTTTTTTTTTACCACCCCCCCCCCCCCCCCCTTAATGCCTAACGTCTGCACGAAAGCAGTGAGGGGCGGCTGGTGCCGACTGGGTGTTTTGAAGGCGTTACATCTCTTCGAATCGATTTGATTAAATGACGACGCTTGGAGCAACGTTTTGGGCGCTTTCTGAATAGCTTGGTCTGTCACAATACTCCCATTTCCGGCAATTCGGAATTTCTTTCTCTCCGTTCCCTCTCTCCCACCCTCTTTTTCTCCCTCTCCCTCTCCGTCCCTCCCTCTCTCATTCTCTCCCGCCTTCTCCCTCGCGCTCTCTCTTCATCCCTTTCTCTCTCTCCCTCCCTTTCTTCCTCCCTCTTTCTCTCACCCTC
>JAEANM010003671.1:0-22007 GCA_017656035.1 Myanophis thanlyinensis
CACTTTATTCATTAAACATGAAACTCAGTCAACTGAACATTTAAAAATGTGTCACATTACTGACTGGCACTGATGGTTGATAAGGGTTGCTACCGGCATTCTATGTATCAACCAAGTACCTTCTCAAAATGTATGTTGTTCCAAGTAGTGCAGTTTTTTGTAGTTCTGCTGGTGTTATTGCAGGAAGCTGCAATTTCTTCATGTACTCTAAAATTCTTGGACATGGTGCCAAGATTATTATTATTATTATTATTATTATTTGTAGTCAGCCAGATGTTCAGACTGGTTTTGGCATGTTTGTCTACCTATCAAGTCCTTACCATAGACAAAAATGCAAAACCCAGTCTGAATGTCTGGTTGACTGTGCAACAATATTATTATTATTGTTGTGGTTGTTGTTTGTGGCACAGTGAGCCAGATGTTCAGACCAGATTTAGTATTTTTATCTACCTACTGAGTCCTTTCCAAGGGATAGGGATAGCCACATTTGGATGTTTCATGGCGTTTGTCCCCTTGTTCCAAGTTTACACTAAATCTTCCTTATGCATCTTCTTCATTCTTAGTGGAATAATTTTTACTAAGATTTTCTTTAGCTAATTCTCCAATCTTATTTTTACATTAAATAAATCCCAAACCTTTCAAAAAAAATTATTTTTTCCAATCCTATTTCCATTCCAATTTGGTCTACTAAACATGCACATTTATTTATCTTCATAGTTCCTCTAGCAGTTCATATTATATCCTTTATGGAACCCAAAGATCGAGTCAGAGTTGATGCTGTAACTTCTTACGCCCAGTTAAGTCCCACATCCATATTATATACCCAGGAGGAGCTATTACACTCGCATAGCTCTGAGGCTTGTTTTGCAGAAGAGGGAGTAAATGGCTAGTATGGCTGCTTGGTGATACTGGCCTTAGTGATGTAAGAAAGAAAGGAGAGAAACAACACCACTCTTCTGATGTGATGAAGTCATGGATACAGAAGAGGGATTTATTTCACATTGCTATAGTTCCCTGGGGAAATTAGCAACAATCTTTTTATAGTGAGCATTGTGAAGGTAGGAATAAAGGCATTAGTATTACTTAGCACTTTTTTATTGGCGGAGAGATTATTCTACATTTTGAAAACTATTAGAGATTGGCAGAGAAGAGGCAGTGTGTTGAATGAAATATTTTTATGGGGACAGCAGATCCCAGCCCAAGTTGCCTTGAGACTGCAAAACAAACAAACAAACAAAACTTTTCAACAGGAAGAACCAAGAATGTTGCACAAATGAGAAGGTACCTCCAGTTTTTTCTAATATGAACAAAGAAAGCAAAACTGGCAAAGAATATGAGAAATTTCCCAAGCCTCTTACGCATAAGCAGCAGAAGCTTGGGCAGATCCTTTTGGAGGACATCAGTTGTAAGAATAAGAGTGCAAGCATGGGGCTCCAAGATAATGCTTTCTAACATCACCCTTTATTAATCATTTAATAATGAGACTAGGTGAGAAAAACCAATCCTTTACTCAGATGGAACTCCCAGAAGGTTGTCCTGCACTGCCATTTTACAACACCTTCAGCAGGTCTGCCTGCACACAGAGAGTGAAACTCTAAGCTAGAGTTTTCAGAAGAGATGGTAAACAAAGAGGTAATATATTCTCTCTATATACTGCACTGCCAAGATGCCATCTGGACTATAATAATGCATTAATTAAGGGATGCAATGACTCAGTGGCTAAGACACTGAGCTTATCGATCAAAAAGTTGGCAGTTTGGTGGTTCGAAACCCTAGCGCAATTTAACGGAATGAGCTCCCATTACTTGCCCCAGGCTTCTGCCAGAATCGTCTTCAGACAGCACTGTCTCTTTGGCTTAGAAACAGAGATGAGCACTGTCTCCTAGAGTCAGGGACAACTAGCACGTATGTGCGAGGGGAACCTTTACCTTTACTTTAATGCATTAACTGGTGCAGGGCATCCCCAAGAACATGAAGAAAGTCCATAATCAAGGATATCAGGGCTGAGCAAAAATTACTGGACACACCCACCTTGATCCCAACAGTCAAAGGACATTTTTTTAAATTGTTAGAGCTCCTTTTTTTCTAATTCTTTCTAAAGAAAAAAAAAAGGAAACTACAGCAGTTGCGCACCAAACAATACAGCATCTCTTAATTTTCACCTATTTAGGAGAAGGATGTAACTAAAAAGTTAATATTGAACAGAAAGAACACCACAAATATTTCACTAATTAAAAAATAACTTATCCTGAGACTTTTTGAACACACACACACACACACACACACAAGGGATAAATTAAAAAAGAAAGAATAAAATCTTTTCCATTCTCATTTTCTGATTTCAAAGTATAATTAGAAATTTCTTGCTTCAAGGAGCTCAGTTTCTCGCCTTTTTATATACTGTACATTTCCCTGAGTGTCGATTCTGTCCATTTTTATTACTTTGACTATTTTTAATTTTCAATTTCTTCTACACGGTTAAATTATGAGTAAAATCTTTCTTCATGTATGCCTTCAAAGCACAGAAACAACTTCTGTAAACGCTAAAGCACTATGTTATTTTTTTATTTACTTATTCAATTTGTACCCATCTCATGTAAGTGACTCTTTTCCATTGGTATTGACAATTGTGCCCACCTGGTAAGAATCATATCTTCCTTATTTCAATTAGCCACTTATCCCCTAAAAATAGTTCAATAGGTACAAGCTCCTTTAATATAGACTAATCTTCTTCAAATAAGGGCATTCTTATGACCATCTATGTCTTCCAGAAGCTTTTCTGGGGCTAAATAAGAACTGCTGTCTATTCAAAAATGCTAATCCATCCCCCATCTTCTCCTTACTAATGACATTTCCAATATCAGATACCTCAGAAAGGACAGAGAAAGTTTTTATTTTCAGTCCCTGATTCATAGTTTGGGGTGGCTTTTTTGGGAAGGAAGTATATGTATGTTTTATAAACTGTTAATTATTCCTTTGCTTTTAATTTCTGTACACTTCCTAAAATCACCTTGGTGAGATTGCAGCTATATAAATCACAATAAATAAAGTAAGAGGCTCCAAACTCTGCTCTCATTTCCTCACTCTTAGAAAGGCGTTTCCCCAACTCTCTCATATCTCTACCATTGTTCATACAGCTACAGTGTGATTTTGGGTGAATTGCATTGTAAAGGGTATAAAAGAATGTAAAGGATACTTTTTTCAAATCTCCTGTTCTGAATGAGAATACTCTCAGAAGGATCAAGTGTACTACTAGTGTCTTCCTATTCTACTGAAAACAGCCTGTTGATTTCAAAATGTAACATTTACTATCATTTGAAATACATATATTTCAGAACAATACATATAACACAATATATGAAACATAGTATACTCTCATTTTCTGACCCATATGGAAGGTTACAATTCTTATACTAAAAACTGTTACAAAATTATATTCTATCAGCTGTTTCTAAAATGCTCACAACTCTTAACAGCATCTTTATAATACAAGCAAGCAAGTAAAGAGGTGATTTTAAAAAAGGATTATTTTAGAGTGTCAATCAAGAGCATTTTTGTGGTTTATACTTTAAAAAAAAGAACTACACACTAAACTTTATTTTTAGGCCTCCAAAGGCCAATTGTGACACAGTATTTGTTACAGGTGAGCAACTTTTTCAGAATTCAAGGGCAAGTTAAAGGAATTGTATGACTGTGGTGCTTTAAAAAAAAGCAAAAAAAATTCTCTGAAGAATTTGGGATTCGTGAGGGGTTACAAAATAATGAGTGGGGTCTGGTTCTGGTCTAAAGTTTCAGGCTGCCCATCCCTAGGACAAATCCATGAAGCATGCCATCATTCTTGACTGAATGCTGCAGTATTCCTTGCGGGGTTATTAATATTACTTTTTTTTGCCATTTTTAACTTTCTGTTTCTTCATTAACTATTTCAAGCTGCTCAGAACTTTCAGAAATGGAATGGCACAAACAAACTTTAGCATGCAGAGACTACCCAGAAATGCAGAATCAATCTGTCTGAGCCCAAATACTGTAATTCCAAAAGAAGGCTAAGAAGGATAAAAGCCTACATCCAGAGGAAGATTCAGAAAAATAGACATTTACCCTTTAACAGAGGAAAACTTTAGTGGTTATAAACATTTGTTCCTTAAGATTAGAGGACATGCTGGAATAAAATTTCCAAACAAAAAATTGTAAGAAAAAAATGAAGATATTGCATAATTTGGTGCATAGGTCTTTGAGTGACACTCTTCTAGAATAAGTTTAATAAGCAGCCTGAAAGTGTAAATACTGAGCTTTTATTTATTTTGGTGAAGCTGCTATGGCATTTGAAGTGCCACAAAACTCCAGAAGAATAAAATAAGACCAAACCTTGTTAAGGCTGAGAGTTTAATAGGATCTCAGGACATTGCTCTGAGTTATATTACCTCTTTCTGCCTCTGAATTTAGAAAATGGTTGAATCTACTGTTTTCCACCTTCACAAATATCAATTTTTCTAGAGCATTTATTTATTTATTATTTGAATACAACACAACACTAGCACAACTATCACAGAGACAGGTCACATATAATTGGGTTGTTTATAAGCTAACAGACTAAGATATAGTAAAATCCAGTATAATTTCCCACTGGAAAGATAATTCTTCTGGCAGCACAACGAAGTTGTTTTATTTAAGGAACTGTGAAGAATGTAAGAAGTAACAAAATGTTCTAGCTTTTCCTTATATAATGTTAAATTTTATCATACGACAACAAATGCTACAATATGCTTTGGCAAGGTGATTCTAACCATATTTACTAAGAATCAAGTTTCACTGAAATCAATAATCCTTACTATCTAATAAATATGTGTAGGATGGCAACCAGACATTTTATATCAATAAAGTTACAGTTTTAAGATAAAAGTCTTATTATACATCGCATAGATTAATATTAAAAATCACATAGTATCAAAACTATTAATGTAATGAAGATTTCATTGTATCATTATCATGTACCTCTACACAGAAGTTATAATGTTAATCTCCCATATAAACATTTTCTTTGTATAATCTATAACAAGAGCTCATGCATATGAATTGGAAATTGCTTTTCCTTAGTTTTTGGGCTCGCAGGAGACAGGTTCAAAAACATCTACTAAAACAATACCATCATTAAAATTATCCCTTCTATATAGATATTAGATCACTTATAAATTGATTTTATATGCAAGTTTGCAACTCAACCCTATGTAAGTTTACTCAGAAGGATGTTGAATAAGGTTCATTCCCAAGGTTTATTCTAGCTGGATGTGCAGCTAGAATAGGTTCCACTGAAACTTGTACAAGTTATTTTCACATAGATTTAGGATCAGAATGAAAATGACTCATATCGTCTTGCTCTTAATACTAACTCCCACATATCAGAAAGATGTTAATTTAGTCCAGGCAAGACTTTTTTCATTATCGTCTGTAATTCTATATTTGAACATTGCAAGGTATTAAAAAATAAAATACAGAATCTAGATTGCCACAATTCCATATTTCTAAAAATGATAGTTTTAGTACCAAAATATTCAAACTCCACCATGTAATGAAATATATGCTAGATTTTTTGTGTTATCAGAATGTTTTATCAATTAAACACAGTCCTTCTTCTAAAATAGTCCTATTAATGGGGGGAAAAAGCATTTAGTCTTAAAATTTTTGTACTGCAACTTAATGCATGGATTTCTGTGCTTTAGGAGACTAATAATCTACCAACTCAGAATACTCCCCATCCTTCATCCACATATGCCAAGTGCAGGACCAGTCTCAATCATGAAATAAATGCATTATTATTTCTGAACAATAATGCATTTGGAGCTGCCGGGAGGGCCGAAGACTTCCAGGCAACAAGAAGAACATTCCACAAGAACATACAGACTATAATATTGATGGCACAAGAATATTCAGGACTATAACATTGATTGCATTTAATTCCCCTTCCCAACTACCCCTAGCCCTCCTTCCAAAACCTATAATTACATTTGATTCCACCTTCCCAGCTGCCCCTAGCCCTCCCTTCCTACCTTAACTTACTTGCAGTTGTGTAAGCATTTCACTGCATATCGTACCCAGGTATAATTGTGTATGTGACCAATAAAATTTGGATTTGGATTTGAAGTATGATGTTCTTATTATGAGTGGATTTTTTTATAAACACACATTAAAAAAAATTTTCTGATACAGGCAAATATTGAAGGTAACAGGCTAAATACAAACACCTACATGGGGATATTAAATCATATTCACCTGAGCTCACAAATATATAAAGTAATCATGAAAGTATTCATAATTGATCTTAATTCTCTTGCAATCAGATGGACAAGCAGAGTAATATTACAGAAAACTCAATTTAAGAAAAAAAATGTCATTAGGTACCTAGGTTTTAGTTAATGAACTTTACTTAACAGTTTTGTACTTGGACACAGTCCTGACAATGCTACTAGGATTATATTTAGCATTGTTGTTACTTGGTTGCCTTGTTTCAAGGAACTGCTCAATTGCAGTTACACGAGTTCATAAATCTGGGTTACATTCTGAGCATTTTCACTTCTGTGAACCCAAAAACTTCATCTAAATGTGACTCTGAATACCTCTCCATGCGGGTCACTGGTACATCTGCATGATTACATACCATTCTCATAACTGAGCAGGAGAGCCAATTAATTCCTGGCTCTGAAGCCAGTACTGTCTTGCAACTGTAGTGCTGAAGCTTGGTAGCAGAGAAGACCTCTTGCTTCACCCCACTCTATACTGAGCTATTCCCCTCTGCCATCTCCCTTTGCCACCTTATGAGCCTCATACCAGAACAGAAGAGCTTTCTTTGCAACTGACCTTTAGGTGGTCTGAGAAATTAGTTAAAATGCAGCAAAAATTGAAGATGGGGTTAAGGTTGAAAATTGAGGACAATTTTTACATTCCCCTATTGATCAGCAACATACATTGCTACTCATTCCACATGGAGGTTGAGAAAAGAATTGTGACCGTATAAAAACTGATTCTGAGGGTCAGAAAAATAAAACAGTTGTTTTATTCAATGTGTTTCCTTTTATTTGAAAAAATATATAAGCACATCTTAATATGCACTGGAAAGTAGAAATGGGAAAACTGATAAATACATACAGTTGTTATTCTATAATAAATATTAAATATTGCAATATTTAAGCTTAAGTAATAGAACAGGGAGAAAGACTGCTAAGTCCTTGGACCAAAAATCTTTTCTGAAAAGAACATGTCAATCATCATAAATGAGCAAAATTGTAATAAAAATACTATTTCTTGTCATTTTAAAAGTGTTTCTTTAAATATCCTTAATTTTAGGAAAGTATAGATTACATCTTCACTTCAGCTCACTTTTCTGCAGTTCAAGAATTTTTAATAAAATCCTCCCATCATGAAATAGGGTCAAAGGATCTAAGCTACAATTTCAGTCTACATTTTAAGGTGTGACAAAATTGCTGCTATTCTATTTAATAAAAAATATTTTAAATGTTGGCATCCCATACTGAAATACAACTCTGTACAGATTTAATAAAAGAATATTTATATGAGTGGTTTGCAAGTGAATTTATTTCTGTCACAAAAGAAATACCCTGCATTCATGTAGGAATCATGCAGATTTGACCATAATATATTAATAAACCTGTAAGCACTTGCTTTAAGAACCTATCTTTTTTCAACAAATAGCTGATTCAAATTCAGCTCAGTTTCAGAAATCGATTCAGATGTGGTTTGACAAGCTACAGTTTGAGAAACAGAAGCTCTCTTGGATTGACAGAGCTATATCAACAATTATTTTAATCTTCACCAAGACCTCACCTAAATTAGTTTAGATTTAGATGGGCTAATTTACGAAACTTTTCTTAAAACTGGTCCAGAAACATGGTCATTATTTCAGTGTAGATACAGTCCAGACTCAAGGACTGATTTTTGTCTAGGTAATTTCACTCAACTATCCAGGTGAAATGGCAGGTTCACCTTTGAAACTAATCTGAGTGATGTGCCAAACTTTCTCTTGAAGGTTTTTTTTGTTTTTTTTCAAAACCACCGGCCAAACAACTAATTCAACAATCCCTTCCACGTGTCTCGTGGAAGAAATTTTGGACCCAGTGCTTTGGCATAACAGTTATTGGCGACCCTCTTAAGAGCAGAGACGGATCATGAGCTACCCTACAACTCATTCATAAAACTAGGTACCTTCAATGAACACGGGGCTCTGCGTGACATCACCTACGAACTCCCGAAACGGGAAGATCGAGTAATCCTGCCCAGAATCCCAGCGTGGGAAGCTGGGTGGGCAGCAGCCCTATCCACCCCCTCCCCACCCAGGCTCCAATGCCCTAAAACAAATACCCCAGGAGTATTTCTGGAGGGACCTTGCAACAACCACGTAGCAAAATCCCCTTCCTCCCACCGTTTCCCAGGACCTTCAATCGGCCCATGGGTGCCGGGGGCATTTTCGGAAAGTTTTCCACGAGCCGAAGTTTAAAGGAGAGATTAACCTTAAGCCTTTCGAAGGAGAGGCGACGGAGTGGGCTGTAGGGCGTGGAGAAGGCGGAGAAGACCCCGCTCTGCAATTTAGCAAGGGACGCGGAGTATTCCTACACTCATTTCAGAATGGGGTTCAATTTAAAACTCGGGAGGAAAAGGGACGGGGACTTCGAAGAGGATCGAAGGCTCCGACGCCTCAAATTAAACTTTAAAGGCCGGCGGCGGGGGCCCAAGAAGACGCGCTCCCCGAACCATGCCGGGGCGCACCCACCCGCGGGAGAAGCAGGACGCGGCCAAAATACTGTCCGGCCTGATATTTTAGCCCAATAATCCACGGCGAAACCCCCTTCCTCGCCTTCTTTGCCCCGGACTCTCTGTTGCCGCCGCCGCCGCCGCCGCCGCCACCTCCCCGGCCCACCCGCTTGTCCGTCCACGGCCGGCTCAGGGCCTTGGCCGGCACTCCCGGGCTTAAGCGCCACCCCCGAACCCCAAAGCAACGTGGAGTCGGGAGGATTTCGACTGAACCCGCATTAATCTTGGCGGTTTTGGCCCGCCGGGCGCCGGAGCGGGACCCTGCGGGGGCGGGGAACTCACAGGCCTGCGCTGGGTTGAACACCCCCGCTCCCCCTAAGTCGGCCCGACCCGGAGCCTCTTCCCCACCATTAGGAGTAAGAGGCCGCCTCGCCCCCCTTTTCCTTTCGCGGCACCCCGCGGCTTCCAAAATCCCACCAGTCCCCCTCGAGGCCTAGAGCGCCCCTTCGAATCCCCGGACTCGCGTATCCCGCTCGGCCGGCCGCCCTGCGGACATAGCGCCGCCTGCTGCTCTACGTGAGCCCGAGGATGGAGGCCGGGCCTGGCTTACCTTTCCAGCTGCTTTTTTTTCTCTCCTCTCTCCTCTCCCCCCTTTCCCTCTGTTGGGCTGACAGACCAGAGTTTCCTCCCCAGCAGAGGGACCGGGGAATGAGCTCGGAGCTGCTTCAGTGCTGAGGAGCTGCTGCTGTTGCTGCCCCCCTGGCTCTGAGGAGAAAGATTCCTGCTTTTAGAAGAGACGAAAGCTTTGAACGGGAGCTCTTTATTATTTTAAAACTACAAAGTGCTCAGAGGGTAGGTGATTATTAAGGGGAATCCCTGAATATATTCTCCAGCAAAGAAGGCAGGGCTGTTGGGGCTGCTCAAGAAGAGAGCTGAGCAGCCTCCTACAGCACCACTACAGGCACTGAGAGGACATAACACCAGAGAGCGGCTTCTCTGCACTCCAAAACAACAACTTTCCTACCATCTTGGAGGTAGTATAGAGAGAAAGAAGAAGGTGGAGGAGGAGGAAGAAGAGGAAAAAGGGAGAAAAGTACAGCGCGTTTTTATGAAGTATGATGTATCAAAAATACTTTTTCAAAAAGTTGCAGGTGGGCAAGTATGATTTGGGGAGCAATTTTCATTTGAAGCTGAAGTGCAACGTAGAATGAAATAATTTCATTCTAAAATTTTCAAGAAGTTTTTATTCATGTGTTATTTTAAAATAAAAAACAGGGCTATGTGTGATTTTTCTGGGATGAAGTCGAATGTGTGAGTAAAAACTGTGAGATATAATTCTGAAAATTTGAAATCTCTCATGGAATGATTAATATGTAACAAAGCTAAAATTGATATTGGATTATTTTGACTGAACTGGATCTTTTTTGTTCAAGGTAAGCTAAAGAAATTAAACTTTCGGTGGTGAAAATATAGTTTTTTAGGAAACCAAGGATAAAAAAATTGAAATATTAGGAAATGTAATATATATGTTTTTCCCAGGCTACTGTATTTCTAGTAGTGTAAGGGGTAAATCAAATTGATTTTAAAAACTTTTAAGGATGGAGTTGGACATTTAATATATTTTACTGATTATCGGAGTGTTAACCCTTGTATAAATTTCTTTATTTGGACTGTGTTTTGACTGAAGTACAAAATTAGATGTTTTTCAAAGTTGAAAAAGTTATTAAGTTTCTATTTTTGAGAGGAAAAAACTTGACCCAATAGGAAGTTGGCTCTGTAATAAATGATGAGTTTGTAAAAGATACTATAAAGGCTAAATTGAGCAAGGGAACAGAAAAATGATAATCTTATATAGTATGAAATATCTAGAAAATGGCTCATTTAATTTTTTTATAATGATTGTATAGTTAAGAATTCTATTCCTTTGTAATGTTTAACAAAATTTTAACTTATTTTAGATCAGTCCTGAATTTATGTTTCAGAATGTCTCAGTTTCTTTGATCTGGGCCTTGTAATCATAATCTGTAATTTAATTTCTATGAACCATTGTACATGTACTATATAGGTACTTTCAGATTACTATCATGGTTATACTAGCAGTAATCTAGTATTAAATATTTTTCCCAACTGTTGGCAATATTATCTGCTAATCTTGGCTATATCTTCAGTACTAGTAGATATTACAGGTGTTCTGTTGCCTTCCTTGATAGTGTGCTATCTTTGGTCTTTAGAAGAGCCAGTCTACTTCATAAATAATTTAGAATTACAGAATAGCCAGATTGAAGCTAAAATGGACCATTTGGGTTATCTTTCTATTATACATAATTGAAGCATTTTACAGGAGGGGAGCCTAGAATCTGTAAATTTATAGATTTTTCTATTAGTTTATTATATTCTACATTTAACTGAACCTTCAATGTGTTATTTTCTTTCATTTAAAAATTTGTCCACCTTACCATGTTGGATAACTGGATTTCACCATTGTTAAGCTACCGTGGTTTAACAGTGGACAAAGTAAAGGGCAGTACCTGTATTGTGCAGTACAGGTACAGGTACTGTATAAAGGTAATACATACCCTGTTATCTATATCATCATATTTTGTCAAAAAATGCTAAAATGAGCTATATTGCTGATGTGATTACTACATAAGAGTGCAGGTTTTCCATGTGAGCTTCCCATATAAAGCTTCCATATATTTTAATTTGACAAAGCTAGCATGTAGTTTAAAGGAGAAGCTCAGTTTTTGCTTGGCCAAGAAAAAGGATAACTTATTTAGGGGAAGTTTGTTTTGCTTCAAGTCTGCCCTATTCAGCTTTGGATTGGCTGTAATCTGAGAATAAAACTCAAAAAAGTGGATTAAATTCTCAGAAAACTGTAGACTATCTTTTACTCCACAGTCATAAGAATGGATAGTGTAGAAGCCCATACTATCTGCTACCAGCTAATCAACGTAAATGAAAATTTGAGTATTTAAATGTTTCTTTAAACATTAAAACAAATCCATAGAAGCAATTCCAGAAGGTCAAGCACAGGTTTTAGCACCTTGACTGACAAGCACAAACCCAATAGTTAGTTATTGCTGTTTTCTGAGTTTGTGAGCAAAAAAAAGCATGAAGCTTCATCAATCTTGTATGGATAGCATTAACAATGCAATAGCAAAGTCAAAGCTGTTTGAAAAATGCAGAACTATTCTCAATTGTTAGGATGTAGAAATCTACAATGTATTAAATGCATCTGAAAATTCAGCATCAAGAACCCAATAGCACTTACACATAAAACTCAACGTATCAATCTACTCAATAATGGAGTCTGTTGAAAATGTACCTATACATTACTGATTCCTTTTGGGAGACAACAGAATGAATAACCTACTGTGGCAAAGAACCTTTTGGGAGAGGGGAAGAGCAATTGCTTATTTAATAGCCAGTTTCAAAGAATCATACACTTCTTTCTAGGATGTTTGCTCTTTAGCGAATTCCCCACATGTAAATGACAAAGCATGGGCTATAGGTAACAGACCATATAGTATATGTGGATGGAGTTGGCAGCAGCTACCTATTTGACAGGATAGAAACAGAACAGTGACAGGATATGTCACTAGAGGGCTATGAAGGATGTGCAGAATCCATTTAATTGAGGTTGTATAAAGAGCACATGATGGGAAGCTATGGTGTAGCAACTAGAAGTTTTACTCTGATACACTCAAGTGATCATGTCACTAGAAAATCCAGTGTGCATCACTCAGATAATACAGGGTGTATCATTAAGATAAGCAGTTCTCTTGGTCACTATCTAACATGCATAGTTCAGATGACATTTAGCATACTCTTCCCAGTATGGCTCAGTCAGGGAAAATAGACTCTGAATATGATCCAACTGGAACATTGCTCATCAGCCATTTGTGAGTGAAGGCCCAGCCTTCAATATTGATTATGGCTAAATGTATTCTGATATTTGTAGAAATGATTTTAGCTATGAGTTTCCACTTTGAAGGATAGAGGATGAATTTATTAGCTTTGGAATCAAAATTAGGCATGCTTGCAGTTTCTTTGGTATGTATCACAGTAAAAAATTGGTTTTAAAAGGTTTCAGAATGGCTTTTCAATGTAGCATAGAATGTTTTACACATTTTTAAAGGCAAGGCACTCAGTTTTTGAAAATACCATAGAAACAATCATCAAGAAACATCCTGATTTTAACCTTTGTATTTAAGTCAGGAGAACCAATTTGGTATAGTGGTTGGTATCAGGCTACAAATTGACAGACTAAATTTTAGTTCAGCCTTGGGCATGAAGTTAGCTGGGTGACTTTAGACCAGTCACCTTCTCTTAGCCCTAGGAAGGAGGCAATGGCAAACACTTCTGAAGAAATCTGGCCTAGAAAACTGGAGGGATGTGTTCAGGTGGTCTCCAAGAATTGGATATGATTGAACAGAAGGACAAAAAAAGTCAAAAGGAAAAAATTGGTTAAAATTACACATTTGTATATATGTTTAAATATACAGATTTTCATTTTTATTATATTTACAATATACTAAATATACTTTGAGGTCATATGTTTCTTACTATATATTTGCTATGTTAAATTTCAATTGAATTGAAAAACGAAAGTCTTGGGATCTATACCTGTAAAATTTCAGTCAGTCGAGTATTTTATTGATATCATCCAATATAGTCACCTCAGTAAAAGCTTTTGTTTAGTTAATCATTTTAAAACATAAATTATCTAATTTATAAATTGTGTATTGTGAAAGGCTGAATATTTGTTGCTGAAGAAACTTTTCATTCTTTTTTATCTAGTTAACAAGCTCCTCCCCCTCCCTCTTTTTTTTATGGTACCTTGCAATTATTTTCAAAATCAAGTAGGCAGTCCTGGAGTCAGTTTGGTTTTATTCCAAATGCCATCAGTATTGCATTATTTTAGTTGCAGGATTTTCCCCCCCTAAGATGGCGCCGCTGAAGGCTGCCTCAGTGAAATGCTCTGATAGTTTTGTTATTTTTTATTATTCTCTGTGATTCATTATGGGTCTCATATGAGAATATCTGCTAAGAATTAAACAATGCTTTCTGTGAATTCACACACACACATACATACATACATACATACACACACACGTGTGTCAAAAACGCAGAGGAGATCCTAACAGAGGAAGAAGAAAATTCCTCAGAGCATTGGATTCTCAAATGGAAAAGATGAAGATGCAAGAAACAAGGTAAAAGAGCAGTAATTTTGAACAAACTAAGGAGAAGGGGGGAAAAAACTCCTCTCCCATCAATCTTTCTTTTTTACATTTCCTTGCAAATAAGATGGATGAAATACTCCTTTTAAATAGATGCAATCCTGACTTACAACTCAGCATCTCTCTGCTTCACTAAAACCTCACTAAATGAGGGAATTGGAAGCTGTCTACATATCCCAGGATTTCAAATGCTGAGAGCCGGCAAGAATGCAAAGACCTCTGGTAAAGAGAAAGGATCTGGTTTAGCTCTATATAATCAACAACAGCTGGTCTCAGGATATAACTTTAACATATAAATTCTGTGATGAAAACTTAGAATCTTTACTCATCAGCTGTAAACCATTTTATTCTTCATGTGAGTTCTCCTCATTCCTCCTAATTGCTGTGTATATTCTTCCACAAGCTTCTGTAAACAAGACATTACGAACTCTAGCTGACCAGATTATGGAGGTTGAAGCCAAATACCCAGACTCACTTCCACTTATTCTAGGAGATTTCAACAAAGGAAATTTAAGGAAAGAGCTACCAAAATATTTTCAGCATGTCAATGATCCCACTAGGGGCAAGAACACTTTAGACCAGTGGTGGCAAACCTTTTGCATCATCAGGTGCAATCCTTCGTGCTGGAAGGGTACGTCAAACCGTCCCGTGAGCCATGCACAGCACCGCTGGTTCTGCATCCTGTTCTTGCGCTTTTCACATGCAGCCCACGCAGCCAATTCTTGCACTCCATTGCGCGCTAGCCAGCTGGCTTTTGGTGCACAGGAGTACCGAAACCCAGAAGCACAGCGTCCCGGCATGGCACACATGCGTGCGCAACAAACAGCTGGCTGGCATGCATGTGCATATTGGAAACCAGACATTCGACTCTCAGGGCACGCATACACGCTGGGACACTGCGTTTTGGCACTCCCGCGTGGCAAAATCCAACTGGCTAGCACACAATGGAGTGCAAGTACTGGCTACGGGGACACTGCACGAGAAGTGCGAGAACGGGATGCGGAGCCAGCAGGGCTGTGCGTTGCACCCAGGATGGTTTGGTGTGCCAGAAAGCTTGCGGGATGGTTTGGTGTGCTGTTTCCAGCACGAGTTCCATAGGTTCGACACCACTGCTTTAGACCATTGCTGCACAACACTAAAAGATGTCTATCAGTCTTTACCACAAGCAGCTGTGGGACCATTTGATCATTGTATGATTCATCTTGTACAAGCTTAAAGACAAAGACTTAAAACCAGGAAACCAACAATTAAATCAGTGAGGACTTGGACTAAGGAGGCAAAGCTAAAGCTTCAGGCTTGCCTTGATTGCACTGATTGGAATGTATTTGAAGACAGCTCTGCAGACTTAGATGAACTCAAAGGTACTGTAAGATCATATGTCAGATTCTGTGAAGACCTATGTGTACCAGCCAGGAACTTGCAAATATACAGTAGTAATAAACCTTGGTTCACAGGTAAACTTAAGCAGCTACGATATTTCCAAAGAGGAAGCCTACAGAAAAGGTGATAGAATGCTGTACAATCAGTTCAGAAATGTATTAACTAGGGAGATCAGAGCAGCAAAAAGAAACTACTCTGAAAAACTAAAGAATCAGTTCTCAACAAACGAACCAGCAAACGTCTGGAAAACTCTTAAAAATATCACCGGTTATGGCAAACCTCCTTCCCTGGTTGAAGGAAATCAACAACTAGCAGATGACCTGAATGTGTTTTACTGAAGGTTTGAGAGGAAACCACAGCCACCTATCTTCACAATTCCCATCTCAGACATACCATCAATAGTCAATCCTCCTTCAACTGACCCCATCCCATTGGGCTCACAACCTCTGGTGATCACAGAAAAGGAAATGCTAGATCTATTTTACAGGCAAAAGCCAGGAAAAGCACCAGGCCCAGAAGAGATAACTCCTTCTTGCTTAAAAGTCTGTGCCAACCAACTGGCCCCCATCTTCACCCGAATCTTCAACAAATCACTTGTGTTCTTTCTTGCTTCAAATGCTCTACTATCATCCCAGTGCCAAAGAAGCCCTCCATCAAGGAACTGAATGACTACAGATCAGTTGCTACATCTGTAGTTATGAAAACCTTTGAAAGGCTAGTGCTATTCCACCTGAAAACCATCACATATCTGCTGTTAGACCCTTTGCAATTTGCATACCGAGCAAATAGATCAACAGATGATGCTGTCAATATGGCTCTGCACTACATCCTACAACATCTTAAATCTCCAAAGACCTACACAAGAGTCCTCTTTGTAGACTTCAGTTCAGCATTCAACACCATCATTCCTCTAATGAAACTAAATCAGCTATCTGTGCCTGAACACATCTGTAAGTGGATCATAAACTTCCTAACAGACAGGAAGCAGCAGGTGAAGCTAAGCAGAATCACATCAGATACCTGTACAATTAGCATAGGGTCCCCCCAAGTCTATGTGCTCTCTCCACTTCTCTCTACGTATAAAAGAAAGAAATAAAACGCTGTTGTGGACCATGTTATATTGGGGCTAAAGTTTCGGGGACTTACTCTTCCCCTTTGTCAGAACGGATAAAATGAAGTTTGTTGTTGGCTAGTTGACGTTTTCTTATTGCTTGTCTAATTTTGTATGTATGGATCAGCTGCCTCTCCTGCTGTCCTCTTTTGTGCATCCCAATTGATTGCTCAATGACTCACCTTTGCCGAGGTTTGATGTCATCCTTCTCATGTTTGTATGTTTGTGCATCCTGTATCTTTAACTACTGTGGTGTTGCTTGTGCCACCCCCACCATAACAGGGCAGGATGGCAACCTCTCTGTCAGGGCTCGGCATAGATTGTCCATCATGAGTGGTGACTTGTCTTGAATTCCATTGATCATTGCTATCATCTTGTATGGAAATCCCCCCCCCTTCAATCTTGTGCGTAACATATTGTAAGCCGGATTCAAGTCAATGCAGCGATTGATGGTTCCTATAGATGCCCAGCTTTCAAGCACTTCCCTTGCTGTTTTGTCTTCAGAACAACCTAATACCTTCACCATTTGGAATCCAAAAGTATGCCCCTTTTGTTGGATGTGGCCATAGATGAGTGACAATTTGTCTTCTCGGTTCACCGCTAACTCATGCTCATGTAGTCGGGTAGCAAGATGTTTGCCTGTTTGGCCCACGTATTTTGCGCCACAGTCATTACATGGGATGCACAAAAGAGGACAGCGGGAGAGGCAGCCAATCCATACGTATGAAACAAGGCAAACAGTAAGAAAATTCAACTAGCCAACAATGAACTTCATTTTAACCTCTCTGACGAAGGGGACGAGTTGTTAGCCACAATAAAACATGGTCCATGACAGTGTTTTATCTCCTTCTTTTATACATAGCATATCTGGACTTCGAATTTTTAATTTCATTTCTTTACAATATGCGTGTGATGTGCTCCAAGCAGTGCGGCATTGGGAGACTTTTGCTCAATGGGAGTCTGCCACATATGCGCAACTGAAGTTCTTGCATCTGTGCTTGAAGGCGAATGTCTTGCCAAAAAACCTAAGGTACTGCTTGCCTGTCTGTACAGCCCTGTGTGAAAAGAACATGAAGGGTTTTTGTTGGAAGATGATTGGGGTGCTGATCAACGACTGCCATCTTCGCATTAATAAATACGTACAATCAAGCACGCAATACAGTAATGTATGTAAAGTGATACTCCACCCTCACAAGATTCATGCCTTAACCAGTGTAATTGTTAGGTTGACACATGCTCATAAGAAGCAAAGAGATGAGGAGCTTTCCAGAAAGTTTCATAATTTATACCCAACACATCAAAATCCTTTAGAAATGGCCCTGGTGCATAATATTTCCTCTCGGAAACTCACAGGGGCTCAAATAAATCTCCTTTCCCTCAACACAAATTACAACATGGTGGATGCCAAACCCAAAGGATTCATAGCAGCCTTTGAATCAGCCTTGCAGCATTGCAGCACTGACACAGAGACAAAGAATGCTATAAGGCCGTGTTGGCAAACCTATGGAATGTATGCCAGAAACAACAAGCTAAACTGTCCCGTGAGCTCTCCAGCATGCCAAACTGTCCTGCATGCCCTGTGCAGCTCTGCTGACTCCTCATCCCGTTCTTGTCCACTTTCGCACGCCAGTCAGATGGTTTCATATCCCATTCTTGCACACTGTCGTGCACCTGCCAGATGGCTTTTACCGCACGGGAGCACCGAAACCCAGAAGTGCAACATCCCAGCACACACATGTGCTCCAAGACCTGAACATTCTGTTTCCGGTATGTGCCTGCATGCTGGCCAGTTGTTTGTTACATGTGCATGCGCACCACACTGGAACCCTGCATTTCTGGGTTTCTACAATCCTGTGCGGCAAAAACCAGCTGGTGTACAACCGTGTGCAAGAACAAGATGTAGAGCCACCTGGCTGGCACACAACAGTGCGCAAAAACGGGATGTGGAACCAGCGGAGTTGCGTGTGTTTCATGGGACAGTTTGACGTGCCCTTTCGGCACCAAGGCCGGCACTTGATGACTTCAAAGGTTTTCCACCACTGCTATAAGGCAACAAGTCTCATCCCTTTTAATCCAGCATCAACCTCAGAGAATGATATCAGACTAGCAGAACCATGAGCTTGACAGATTGCGAAAAGCAATCTGAAATGCCGAAATGAGTAAATTGACATTTCAAATTAGAGAACAAGAGGATAAAAATTTTATAGAATATGGGATTTATTTTACCAATGGTTAGATGAAAAGATAGTTATTGAAATATATTAATTTTTATAAATAAGACTAATACAATGATATAGATTATAAACATAAAAATATATAATCATTGAATACATAATTATAAATATTGAGAATTATCTTGTAAGAAATGATGGAATAATAGATTAGTCAAAAGAACATTAATTGGTGAGATATGAATATACATTAAGATAAATAAAATGATGACACATATAACTACAAGTGAAGGCTATGAAAGAATGGCACAAAAAGTTCGTAACCTACTGACACACTGTATATATAGAACTGGATGATGTTTTTTAAATGTATGTGTTTTTTATGTTTTGTTTGTGTATGTTTGTCTAAAAATAAAAAACTTTATAAAAAAAGAAGGTAGGCAAACTTTCTAAAATGAAACTAGTCATGGCTATCTTTCTCCTCAGGGCTTGTGTCCATTTTAGAAAGTTTTCCTTCCTTTCAGCCAGTTGCCCGAGAGTCATCCCACATTCCCAATCATAGCAGAAGGCAGACAAACTTTCTAAAATGAAACTAGCCACAACTGTGGGTATCTTTGTCCTTGAGCCTTGTATCCATTGTAGAAAGTTTTCCTCCCTTTCAACCACTTGGCCGAGAGTAATCCCACTTAAAAAACACAGCAGAAAGCAGGCAAAGTTTCTAAAATGAACATGTGCCAGAGCTGTGTCTATTCTTCTCCTGGGGCTTATGTCTATCTTACAAACTTTTCCTCCCTTTCAGCTGCTTGCCCAAGAGTCATCCCACATTCCCAATCACAGCAGGAGGCAGGCAAACTTTCTAAAATGAAACTAGCTGCAGTTCTGGATACCTTTCCCCTTAGGGCTTGTCTCCTTTTCAGAAAGTTTTCCTCCATTTCAGCCAGTTGCCTGAAAATAATCCCAGTTGCCAAAGCACAAGGTAGGCAAACTTTCTAAAATAAAATGAGCCGCAGCTGTGGCAATCATTCTCCTCAAGCCTTGTGTCCATTTTAGAAAGTTCTCCTGCTCCGGGCTTGTGTCCATTTTAGAAACTTTTCCTCCCTTTCAGCCACTTGCCTGAGAGTAATCCCACTTGCCAAAGCACAGCAGAAGGCAGGCAAACTTTCTAAAATGAAACTAGCTGTAGCTAACTTTCTCCTGGGATTTGTGTCCATTTTAGAAAATTTTCCTCCTGGGGCTTGTGTCCATTTTAGAATGTTTTCCTCGTCAGGGCATTCTACTTACCAAAGCTCAGCTTCACAGGTTGCAGATGGCCAGTCCATCACCTTTACCCTCAGCTTCTTTAGCAAGGCAGTGGTCATTTTGGAGGTGTGTTTGGGGTTGTTATTATGTTGGAATACTGCCCTGCTGCCCAGTATCCAAAGGGAGGGGATCATGCTCTGCTTAAGTATGTCACAGTACATTTTGGCATTCATGGTTGCCTCAATGAACTGTAGCTCCCCAGTGCTGGCCACACTCATGCAGCTCCAGACCATGACATTCCTACCACCTTGCTTGTCTGTAGGCAAGACACACTTGTCTTTGTACTCCTCACTTGGTTGCCACCACACAAGCTTGACACCATCTGAACCAAATAAGTTTATCTTGGTCTCATCGGACCACAGGACACGGTTCAAGAAATCCATGTCCTTAGTCTGCTTGTCTGCAGCAAACCGTTTGTGGGCTTTCTTGTGCATCTTCTTTAGAAAAGGCTTCCTTCTGAGACGACAGCCCTACAGACCAATTTGATGAAGCATGTGGGCATATGGTCTGAGCATTGAGAGGCTGATCCCCTCCCACCTCTTCAACCTCTGTAGCAATGCTGGCAGCATTCATACGTCTATTTACCAAAACCAACCTTGAGCACGGACACTCAACTTTTTTGATTGATAGTGGCAAGGCCTGTTCCAAGTGGAACCTGTCATGTTAAACCACTATATGGTCTTGGCCACTGTGCTGCAGCTCAGTTTCAGGGTCTTGGCAATCTTCGTATAGTTTAGGCCATCTTTATGTAGAGGAACAATTCATTTTTTCAGCTCCTCAGAGTTCATTGCCATGAGGTGCCATGTTGAACTTCCAGTGACCAGTATGAGAGTGATAACGCCAAATTTAACACACGTGCTCCCCCTTTACACCTGAGACTTTGTACCAATAATGAGTCACATGACACCAGGGAGGGAAAATGGCTACTTGGGACCCATTTGGACATTATCACTTAGGAGTGTACTCACTTTTGTTTCCAGCAGTTTAGACATTAATGGTTGTGTGTTGCATTACTTTGAGGTGACAGCACATTTACACTGTTAAACAAGCTGTATACTCACTACTTTACATTGTAGCCAAGTGTCATTTCTTCAGTGTTGTCACATGAAAAGATATAAATATTTACAAAATGTGAGGGGGTGTACTCACTTCTGTTGGATACTATATTTAGCATCAAAGAACCTGCGCCCAGGGATTATTTTAGCCTTTAACCATATAACAGTATTATGTGTTCTTAACTGTAGGAGTTGAAGGCAACATATATGTCCCCTCATTTAATTATCCTACTCTAAAGTATAAGGTGCTCAAGATTATATTCTTTTAATATACAGGTGAAACTTGAAAAATTAGAATATCGTGAAAAAGTTCATTTATTTCAGTAATGCAACTTAAAAGGTAAAACTAATATATGAGATAGACTCATTACGTGCAAAGCAAGATAGTTCAAGCTGTGATTTGTCATAATTGAGATGATTATGGTGTACAGCTCATGAAAACGCCAAAACCACAATCTCAGAAAATTAGAATATTATATGTAATCAATAAAACAAAGATTGTACATAGAACAATATTGGACCTCTGAAAAGTATAAGTATGCACATGTACTCAGTACTTGATTTGGGCCCCCTTTGCAGCAATTACTGCCTCAATGCAGCATGAAGCTATCAGCCTGTGATACTGCTGAGGTGTTATGGAAGACCGCTTCAACAGCAGCATTCAGCTCTTGTTCGGTCTCATGTCATCTTTTTCTTGGCAATGTCCCATAGATTCTCTATGGGGTTCAGGTCAGGCGAGTTTGCTAGCCAAACAAGCACAGTAATCCCGTGGTCATTGAACCAGGTTTTGGTGCTTTTGGCAGTGTGGGCAGGTTCCAAGTCCTGCTGGAAAATGAAATCAACATCCCCATAAAGCTTGTCTGCGGAAGGAAGCATGAAGTGCTCCAAAATCTGGTAGACGGCTGCGTTGACCTTGGACTTAATGAAGCACAGTGGACCAACACCAGCAGATGGCATGGCTCCCCAAATCAACACAGACTGTGGAAACTTC
>JAEANM010003672.1:0-22007 GCA_017656035.1 Myanophis thanlyinensis
TTTACTGGCCCGGCCCGCTTGAGATCAGATTAAGCTGTATTCGGCCCCCAGACCAAAATGAGTTTGACACCCCTGCTTTATTGAGTCATGTTACACAGCTCCCATGCAGGATGGAAGGAACTATAGTGAGGACACGAAGCATTGTTGTAAGGTTGTGACATTCTAGTAAAATTGCAACAGGCACACATTGTTTACTTATGGCAATCCAAGCATTTCTCCACCTGTTTTATTTCTTTCCAACTATTTTGTAAACCAAAGAGGATTCTAGATCTCGGTGTGGGGAAAGGCTTTTTGGGCACAATCTGATCAAGAAGTCTCACTACCCTTTCATTCCAGGTAGCCACCTTGATCAGACCGTGCAGCAGACTCTCAGGAGCAACCCTAAGCTCTGTTTGAACCAAACCGTGTCCATCAATTGCCTGAAGTTGACCAATCTAATAGAACATGCTTCCCTGTACTGGAGATTAGTGCAGCAGTGCCAGAGAACTGCAGAGCCATTAGAAAATGTTCTAACCATTATGGGTAAAACAAACCTTCCCCAATTCCACATCATGCTGCCCATGCTTCAACACAAACAACAGAACATGTGAATGACCACTATTCTGCAAAAATGGTCTGAAAGCCCCAACAAATTTTTGGAGGCTGAACATTTCTAAAGACAGCATAATAACACTGATATTGCACGGCTGCATGCCCTAATTTCTTATTTTTAAAATATTTTGGAATCCCCTCCCTAACACGTTGACCCTTCCAGGTCTGATAAGGCTTCAATTACCAGAATTCTTTGATTGTGTTTGGAATTCTGAGAATTGTAATGTCAACAGATAGGAGGTGTCATAAGATTGGAGAAAGACATGTTCAGGGATTAGTTTTAGCTTTCTATCTGAGATTATGTCTGTGTTCGTGCAAAATAGTTTTTCATTATGTTTACAAAGTGCAAAATATAAGTACATTCTTTATTCCAGATGCCCACATGTCTGTGTTGGTTTTTTTTGGCAATGATATAGAAGTGGTTTTCCGTTCTGTTTTTTTTCCCCACAATATTTTTTATTAATGGGGGAAGCCATAGTTCAGCCCACAGTCTTGAGATTTTTCTGGTAGTCTCCTACACAAATATTAATGAGGTCTGACGTCTGCTTAGCAAAGTCAGCTACATGCCATTGTATGAGGCTTTGCTTTCTTAAATTAATCCAATCTTAGGGCTTCTCATGAACCATAAATTGACCTCATGAATTGGGTTCATAAAGTATGGTTAGATAGCCTGAAATTCAATGCATTCTGTACTGGTTTAGCTTCAGACAAGAATTTTCAATAGATTTTTAAAAAGAAATATAGAATTCCTGTGTTTGCAATCAATCCGCTCTCTCCAAAGTATTTGACTTTGCCTTCTTGCAAGTCAGTGTTTGTTAAATAAAATTTATCTGTGTGTCTGTTTCCAAGGTGTGCATTTAATTATTATTTTTAGGTGTGTATATCTCAGGCTAGTAACAAATAACCAGCAACTATTTGTGCTTATTAATATAAATACAATAGTAGTGTAATACTTGGAAAAAATGGCAAGGCAAATTTTTCCAAAGTTAGCACCTAAGGAGCTGCTCAAATCAGGCTGACAGAGTAAGGATGCAAAAATGTTAGATGATCACTAGATGGCAGATGGCAGGACTTAACTTTTTGTCTCTAGTCCGCCTTCTAGTAATTGTCTGGAGCTTTGAAACCCAAGTGTGTAATACATCCCAAGTTATGGACCTTGAATTGCAAAGATATACAACAAAGACTTTGTATGGGACTTTATGTAGGGCCATCAAGATATTTCCTGTGTTCTAAATTTTATATTTTGAATATTCTTGCTATGTTATCCTGTTTTATTTCACTTTGAACCAAGAGTTGCTGATTCCATTTTCCATCTGAAAAAAATGGTGATTCACAACTGACTCACCCCACAAAAGAGATACATCAAGAGGGAGGTTTTTTTTTAGGATGCTATATAACTTATAGTATAGCTGTATACCATAAAGACCAAGAGAACAATGCAAAAATCTGTTTTTTCCCCCTCCCATTAAAAAGTTAAGAATAAATAAAACTTACTTTGTCAAGCATTCATTAAGCTAGAAATGAACAAATGGTGCTGAGGTCCAACTTCCATCAATTTATGGCCAATGATAAGGAATGACAGCAATTCTGGTTTAATTAAAAGGCCATATGTTTGCCATTTTTGCTTTAGGTTGATTTTGTTGGCATCTAGAAAGCTTCCTTGTTCTGTCAGCTTAATCCTATTTATTTTGATTGGCAATGGTTATCCATGGATTCTGACAGGACTGTTCAAGCCAGATTTCTAAACCCTAGGAATTGCATGCATAGTGCATCTGCTTATAGCACTGAATACTGACCTTGTTTTAATGTTTTACTCCTCTATTGGTTATAGTGAAGAGACACATCAAAGTAGTGGTTCACTAATCACTTTTAGTACACATACACTAGCACTCCTTCTGATCATGGTGTTGAATTTTGTTTAAACAATTTCCTGACTTGGTAAAATGGGTTCCAGACCAGCTCATGTGACAGAGCCTCATTCATTATCCCGCACAACTCTCCCTTTGATGGCTCTTAACCCTTCCAAAGCATCATTCACCCCCTTGAACCAAAATAATCTCCATTTTTTTGCATAACATTTTACTGTTCTTTGTCTTTGGTCAAGCATTGGGTCTAGTTATCTAAAGGATCATCTCTCTTCTGCAGTTTCTACTCATCCCATATGATGCAACAAAGTTGGAATGCTCTGAGTCCCTTGATTAAACAGGGACATCTGTTGTAACTTGTGAAAAAAGTAACGTGTTATAGTACCTGCCTCTTGAATGATATCTCTCCTGAGATCTATATGACCCTCCACTCTGACTTTATTCAAATGAGCCCTCAAAATCTTGGTCTTCCCCCAGGCCTTGGGTAGAGTGAATAGTGCACCTCTTACAGAAGATGAGGTTTGCTACCCTTGTGCTATTTTTACTGGGTATTTGTTTTCTGTATTGTTTTGTACATTGTTTAAATTATCTTATACCTGCCTAGAATCATGGAGTTAGATGGCCTACAAATACACTGAAGGTAGTTAAAATGTGATTAAAACGTGTAGAGATATTGATTTGAGCAACTGGTAAAATTCCTTCCCTTTTTTGTTGGAAAATGAATCAGAAAGTAATGTTGTGTATCCTTTCTATGCATATCTGGATTAGCATGCCATTAACCTACCTATCGTTTGCTATCATCCCACTCCAGGTTAAAGAACTTGTGTCTGTGAATATTGTGTCTGTTCAAGGATTTTAGGTATGCATGTGACTCCAAGTAATTCTTGTTGTGGACCCAAAAAGCAGCAAATTGTAGCATTTAATGTTACAGAAGAAAAAAATGATAAACATTTTTTTTCTTCCATTATCATGTCCGATCCAGGGACCTGTCCAGCCAGTCTCCGAGAATAAAAAGCATAGGTGGACAATCATATTAATTAAATATTAAATATTGATTAAATATGAAAATAAAATCATACTACTTTTGTCCTGATTTTAATTAATATTTTTGGAGAGAGCAGCTCCTGGCAAACCTGTTAAGACCATTGTAGTAGGAAAGCACAATCTCAGCCCAACTCACTCACCACCAAAACAGCCTTTGCAGGTTTGTGACTTTTAAAAGACTGTAGCCATACTTGGCACCATAGGAGGGCACACTGTAATAAACATTGCCCAAAATTTAAATAATTGACTTTTAGAAAGTCTTGCAATTTCAACTGGGAGCTGGAACCAATAATGCATTTACAGACATGTGTAACTTGCTTTCTGGTTAAATATTTGGATTATTGAAAAATGCAATTCCAACTAGAGATATGGCACAATGCAAATGAATGGTAACTTGGTAGTAATGTTGAAAGGCTTCAGTGGTAGCACCATGTTTTTGTCTTTAGCTATAGAAAATATCTCTCTGTTTTGTGTCTGTATTAAAATATCTCATAACGAAGGGATCTTACTTTAAAATATGCTGGAATTTTAAACACTTTGATAAGTAATTATTTCCGTTACTTCCAATGTTGGATTACTTAATGCAGCACAGTAGACATAACTGATTTTCTCTTCCTAAAACATTGGTGTATTTTTGTTTCACTACAGTAAGAGCAAAAGCTAATAGAAACAAATCACACCTGAAAACACTTACACAAAGGCTTTTATTAAATGAAATAATTCAGCACACTCCATGGTAGCAAATCAATTTTAAGTGCATTTAAATTGCATTTATGGACATCATAACAGTCTGAATAAGGTCTTCCAACTAAGTTCAAGCGAATGCAACCAAAGAAATAGCCATTAACAGTAAAACGGTTTTTTGACAAGTAAAGCAAAGGCATATTTTTTATCACAGCCAAAAATTACAAAGCACAGCTCACTTACTGAGACTATCGCTACAATGGATTTTAACAGATGGACTAATCTGTTCCTAATGATAGATCTTATGTCCTATTACTTCAGTAGCATATCGTTTTTCTTTCCATCCTCTTTGCCCAAAAGATTAAAGATTTTAAGTTCTGCAACTCTTGTTAGGCAGGGAAGAAAACGGGACCCACAGACACACAAATGTAAACGTGCTGTGGTCTCTAGTTTGGAAAGTTCATTCAGAGAAAATAGACTGCATGCCACAAGAAAGTGCATTTTACCTGGTGCTAGTCAGTAGGGCCAGCTTAAAACCTAAACTTTTGCTTTCAAAAACAATGGCAAGATTTACGTCAGAGCAGAACTACCCATTTCTGGGGTAAAATAGCTGTAAAATATTTGAGTCGTCCCATAAAGCCTTTTAAATCAGTTCATAAAGCAATACAAAACACTTTATTTCCTCGGAGAACAGTGAAAAAACACTAAACATTTAACTATATGAATCTATTTATATATCTATTTATAATTTACATATATTATATACACACACACAAAATGCACAATATACCAAAAGCTGGCAAAGCACTTCAAACGGTTGGTTCCCCCACCCCAACTCGAGATTCTGAGACCTGAACTAGTTATATTTTTGCATGTACAGCCTGACAGGAAACCAAGACGTAGTAATCAGAACATCTGCATTTGATTAAAAATGATATAAAAAAGACAGAACATTTCTTTTTCAAACAACCTTCTAAATATATATGAAAAGTATCCAGTATTTCCATTAGTGCCAAAGTTGGAAGCTCTCTTTCAAATATTTATAAAGTGAAATTTTTCCCATATTAAACAGATAAGAAAAGAAACTTTCCTGAAAGATAACTCACTTTCCTTATATTCTTTGGATGGAGTTCCACTGATCCCAATGAAAGGGAAACCCCAGAGATATGACACAGCCTTGCAAGCTTTGAAACATACTACAGGTTTGCAGCATTCATACCAAGAGTAGTTGCCATCTGTCCTCATGTCATACTGGAGGTAGGCTGCTGTTATCCCAAGATAGATTTTTTTTTTTACTTAATACTACTTAATCACTTCCAGTCTTTGCTTCGAGGTAGGCTTGAATCTAATCCGAGGCCAACCTAGAAATCACTCCCTTGGCACAGGGATAAAATATATTATGAAAGAGCCCTCTAGTGATGGTGATGTCTGTATACTATCTCAACACCCAGCCCTTCAATAGCATATGTGCAATGAGATTTTTCTCAACCGTCAGAAACAAATGAATCATGATGTGGAATTAGAGTCGTAGTAGAATAAGAGAGATGTTTCTTCCCATGTTCCTAGGTTTCTTAAAGAGTATTTCTCAAAATCAGGTTAACGAAATATTAGATAATTGTATATAAAATAAAGCAGTAGGGTAGGATTGTTGCATAATCTACAGATAATTACATCAGGAAAATCATTATCTCCAGGCTCCACTCTTCAAATAATTGCATTTCAACTCTCACGCTTATCTAGAGAGAAGGCATATAAATCAATTGGCTTGAGGGATTTGAAAAGTTTAATTCGACTGAGTTTAAGGAGTAGCTCAGAGGGCTGAAGTTTCATAATCACTTTAAATTTGACAGCCATTCCAATTGGATGCACTCAAGCAGCTAACAAGTCATTACAAATATTAGACATAATCTAACCAAAATATCCAAAATATAGAGTGCCTGGTTTTTAGAAGAATGATTTCAGCATATATGTAAAGAAACCAACCCATGCCTCCTGGGAAGCAGGCTAAGCAGCCTAAAGAACACTAAATATTTGCAAGATCCTCTCTTGGGGGAGGTCCTCTGAAACTAGGCTGGAACGGGCTGCCAGCCAATTGAAATTTTATACTGGCAGTTCCTGACCAGGAGAGTCTAGGCCAGGGAATACCAGGGGTAATGCAATTGGCTGTATATCTCCCCATCCAGAGTCTCAAGTATATCCATAAAAAAACTTGCCTAGGAATTTCCAAATTTAAATGCATTCTATTACAGTCAGTGGGAAGAATGGATAAAACATAAAACCACCTAATGGTGAAACAGCAATAATAGATAGCAATGGAAGTTTTGTTTCTATCCTATCATAAACAGTGGGACTTAGAACAAATTGCACCTAGACTGGTATGTATTTAATTATCTTTAGTTGTATTATTTAAAAACAAAATTCCACACCTATGCCTTTTCTGCTTGGAAGCTAACTTTGGGTAAGTATCTCCTTAAATAGATTCGTAGAAAAATGCAGATCTGGTACAAACAAGTGTGTTTAAAATGAAAATATGGGATGTGCAGTTGCAGATACATTCATTCACAAAATCCAACACTTACTATGTAATACATATTTGTAGAACTGCATTTTGAAATATCTGCAGAAACAGTAACTGTATCGTATTGGCTATACTTAAGCTCTTAGTGAAATAATGTTGAAATAACCTAAGTGCTTCTGTTTTCAGAATGCAATAATTAACATAAAATCCCCAAACCAATTTATGTGGGATTTTTGCTAGGAGTGACTCTGTGATGCTGCACCCTTTTCATGTGTGTCACACGTATGCCATGAAAAAGGGGCAACATTTTACACTGTCACCATTTTGACCTCCCTGTACATGCTCCAGGTGCCTCATAATATTCATCAACACTGTCAGTTTTAAGTAAACAGTAGTTTTGGTAAGAACTATCACAAATATCATATAGATCTGACTTTGACAAAAACCTCTACATTAGAATGCACTTTTTTCAACAGTAGGCCAAAAATTAGGTTCTGACTTCAAAAAGTTATCAAAACTTTTGCAAAACAAGTAAAGCAAGCCATGCATGAAACATAAAGAAGATATATGAATAGAATTAGTCTTCCACATAGAGAATTATTTTTTCTATTCTACTTAACACCATCTATATGGTCCATTGATCTTATCAGAGGCTCAACTGTATGTGTCTGCAGAATCCAAAATTTTCAACAAATGGACAACAGCAGCTTCGCACTCTTGCAACATAAGCTCTGCCTTTTTCAAATGTGCATTGAAGGTCAAAATGTAAGTACAGAAGGAGCCAAGCTTAAATTTCAACAGTGCCATAAAGCTTTCATCATCTGTAATCCTTTGATCACTTTGCAGATACCTCTAGGTTCAACCTTGGTCCAACCTTGGTCCATGTTTATGAATCTACCATGTCTTTCAAGAACAAAAAACAAAAACTGAACTCTGGTCAGATGTTCTGGATGTGAATTATTTTTATAAATAACTCAAGGCAACAAATATACCTACTATTCCTTCCTCTTCCTATCCTCCCCACAGCAATAACCCTGTGAAGTGAGTTTTAACACTAGCAAAAAATAACAATCATCCACCCAAAGTTCCCCATTTTATGTATAATAAGGGCAATTAACTAGTCAAGAATGAAGTGAAATGAAGCCAGTATGATCCAATAGTCTTTCCTGGATTCACAAACAATTATGAAGTGGGATGTAGCTTAGAGAAGTCCTCCAAAAGTAGGCTACATAGACAGGGAAAATTATTAAATACGTAAGGAGTGATCATGCGAACTTTATTTAAACAATTTAAAAATTTGATCTATATTAAATAAAACTAAATTTCAATATAAATTAAAATCATTTAGAAATTAATTTTTAGTTTGACCTGCTGACATATTTGTTTTGACTCTACCTCTTTTATTAGAATAACACCCCATCATGCCAACTGATCTTTGGCCTGGAAAAACACAATTACTCTATATTTAATGCAAAACATCATAATTCATTGTATGTATGTAATAAGATCTAATAATAATTCTTGCTCATGGTAGTTCCAGACAGATACATATTAAACATTAACAACAGCTTTAGTGAAAAAAATGTTGCTGATTGGATAAAACACATTCTTCCCTTTCTAAATTCCATGGAAGCTGCTAATAAGATCATCATCCATGTCTATTAAGTTCCACAAGACTGACTGGTCTAATATTGAAACTAACTTGATCTGAGACAGAGTCTCTTATAAACTGATGCAAATAACTCAGAGAAACTATTTCAAGAAATAACATTTTGATGTTCTCCTTCATTACAATTATTCATCAATATACTGTACTCGTACAGCTAAACTACAAACCTAATTAAATCATAGACTAATGTTTGGCTTAAAGGATAGTGAATAGAAGAAAGAAATGTGATGACTCAATACATTTTAGATTATAATAGTATACCAAATTTTAACCTAAAATAACATAAACATATTTTTAATAGAAGACATAGGAGAGGGCAGGGAATTACGTAGTTTGCCACTTTTTGCTATCATCTGCAAATTAACACTGTGCAGTTATGCTTTGCTAGTTCATAGGGATTTTTTAATCTCTTGCAGGAATACTAACTTTTGTGTTTCATCGCTGCCAGATTAGTTGCCTATTTAAAGTTCTGCCATCTTCATCACACCACAGAACATTTTAATATCACAGCTCAGTCAAAGTTTATTAATATATACACTGAAAGTGCTTAAGGGCTACAAAGCAGCAGCATAATCATAGTTTACAATGGGAGTCCAAATTTGAAGTAAGAAATATCTAGCATAGATACAAGCAACTAACATTGACCAAACTGTTTGGAGATGATGGAAGTTGCTTCCAAAATATAAGAATTTATGGGTTTTGTAGACAAAGTCTGTTTTGTTGTTGTTTTCTTCAGAAAAATGGAGAAAAATCCAGATATAAATTCCCAAATTGTGATTAAGTCATGTGCTGATTTAACTCTAAGAATGATTTTCTAGGTATAAGATTTGTTTTATCATGTACATTTAGAAAAAAATAAAGGAAAGTTTAAATTCACATTGCCTAAACAACAAAACTGGACCAAAAGCAATTTTTAACAAATAGTATAAGAATATCTGCCTATTTTAAGAATAATAGTTTGTAGCAAATTTCCTTTTGTAACATATGCAAGAAAAATTTGCTAGAAATTAATTAAAATTTGAAAGTAAAACTCTGTCTTGAAAAAAGGTTTGCAAATTGCATTTATATTCAAAAGTTAGTCATATCTTTTAGGAAAGACTATATTTTGGAAAGCTTATTACACTGATTTAAAATCATAAATGTTCTAGTCTATACAGACTTTCTAATACACACTGAATTAATATTCTTCACAGTAGCTTAAATTCTATTTCAAAAAGTTAGCCCTTTTTTGAGTAAAAACCAATATTGCACCATTCAATAAGGCAGTTGTCTCTTTTTCCTTTTGACTAAACTACTGCATATTCTAAATATTAAAATCTTCAACAGTCATAAATTAAAGCAACTAAAACATCTAATCAATTAGACTAAGTTTAAATATTTTATTTAAAAAGTCAACTCAAAGTATTACTCTTGGTTTTTCTAAATTACTTTTATTATATTTTAACTGAGGGAGAAAAATAGTATTTTGTGTCTAGCGGGCATGGTGTGACATTTAAAACAACCCAGATTGTCATGCAATATAAATCTAGAAAGATTAGAAGTGCAACTTGCACATTCTAATACTCGTACAGTGTAATTCAGGTGTGTTAAACTCACAGCCTGAGGGCTGGATGTGTCACATGCTGGCCACACGCACTGTTGGTTTAGTGAAGGGGGGAAAAGTCATGCGTCATGTAATGACACCGTGATGATGCAAGTTTGACACCCCTGGTGTAATTGGTTGAATTCATTGTTAACTAAGAAGACCCAATTAAAGACAAACACAAGGAAGTGTTTGGTTGAATCAGAGCCTAGTAAATAAGAAGTTATTTCTCCCCTCATAAATCCATAATCCCTTAATTTGTCTGCCAATAAAAATTGGTTTTTCAAAGATAAATCTAACAATGCTGAAGCACCAGCTAAATGTCGGTGGCAGGTTGCAGACTGCACACAGCATGGAAAGATGAACAAAAGTAAAAAAAAAAAAACCTCTGTGATTTCATCAGTTTATTTTATGTATTTATTTATTTTCATACATTTGTATACCTCCCCCCTCCCTAGTTTGATGGTCATTATTGATATGGACACCAGGGTACTCCAGGATCTTCAAAACATCCCTTTGGAATACAGGTAGTCCTTGACTTACAACCATTTGTTTAGTGACTGTTCAAAGTCACAACAGCACTGAATAAAGTGACTTACAACTGATCCTCACACTCACACTTGTTGCAGCATCTCCATGATCATGAGATGAAAATAAGGTGCTTGGCAACCAGCATATAATTACTATAGTTGCAGCGTCCTGGGATCAGGGAGTTGATGCTTGCAACCTTCCCAACCAGCTTCCAAGAAACAAAATCAGCAGGGAAAGTTGGATTCACTTAACAGCCACATGATTCACTTAACAATTGCAGTGATTCGTTAACTGGGGCAAAAAAAAAAGGTCATAAAATTAGACACAACTCACATAAACTGGCCTTAACAATGGAATTCTGGACTTCATGAATACAGAAATCTCCTTTATCAACCTTTGGAAATTTCAATATTCATTTGCTGAAAGCAGCTCACAAAAGAAGCTCTGAGTTTTGCTCAGGAAAAACAGTCATATAAAATACAATGGCCTTGAGGTTTAAGTGTACAAAAAAAACCTGGTTATAAAAAGTATTCTCAAATTCAGAATTGGAATCTTTTAATCTCCGAAAAGTTTATTCATGTTTGGTTGTGTAGCTGCATTAGATTTCAGTTGTGTTTTTAATTCTCTATTTTGAGATCTCAATAATAATTATGGGCATGAATCTAGTTATTCCACTAAGTCAAAAAAACTATGTTGGAAATTCAATTATAATGTTTGTTTTTCGGGATAAAAACCACTAATGAAGATTATACAGGCTGTAATCTCTCCCTCCCTCCCTCTCTTTTTTTCCTCCCTAATGTCCCAAAATCTGTTACCATAATAGAGCTGAAGGGTCAGGAATATTCTAATATGGCCAGGACTGACTGAACTCTAAAGAGGGTCAAAGGGTATCTGAACATCCCACATTTATCTGCCTATATTAATCCAGGAGTTTTTAAATCACAGTTTGAGTAAGTTACAGAGGCCTATTTCCACACAACACTTTGCCATATTGGATGCATCATATTAAACTTCAAAGAAGCCTCAGAGCATCTAAATTCTAGGTATGAATGTGGTCAAAGGATATAATTGACTAACCTGGTTAGGGCCAAAGATTTTAATTTATAGCATTCTTTTTAAAAATAATTTATTGGGAAGTAATTCTGTCACAGATAGTGAAATAAAATGTCACTATACTTCAAAACAGAAAGGTATTTCTAAAATTTAATTCCTATTATTTTATGCTAGTAAGTATTCAGCTGCAATAGATTATATCCTACTGAATTTTAGTTCTTACACTGGCTAGAAATTCCTCTAATATTCCCAAATATGTGATACATGCTAAAGTCCAATATCATCAATCTCAAGAGAGCATTCCTCTTTAATTTTATTGAATAACTTTGGTCAAAAAATACAATCTCTCTCTGTTTACCAATCTGTTTAGTAAATCTATATCACTATTCTCTACATTTTTCCTCTCAGAGGAAATAGAAGGTGAAACCCAATGATATTTGTCAACTAGTAAACTGCATATAATTAATAGAATCTATTTCAATTTCCCTAACAAGCAGGACTTACTCTTGTGCAAACTGAAGGCAGCAGTAAGTACTATAGTGGAATGCTTGTTTATTCTTCCAGAACCATGTGTCTGCCCCATTGGAAACAAAATCCAGACTGTACAATATTTAAATCATTCCAAAAAATCCATATTATAGATTTTTTTTTAATGAAAATTAAGTTTTAAATGTCAGAAATGTCCTCATTCCTTTGATTACCACAAAATATACCTACATATTACACTTAATTTCTCATTGTTCTTCATTTTTATAACACAGTTAAACATGCTGACAAGAATTCTTAGTCTTTCATTTTAAGTAAATTTATAGAGGCAAAGGTGATGGAGATTTATTTTAGCTTAAATCTTGAATCAGTGGAAACAAATTTTTGAAATTCAGAAAAATAAATAATCAAAAGTTAGAGGGAGCTGTGCAAGCATGTTTTATATATTCCTTTGATTGGGAGGTCAAATAAAATAATGATGCAAACATGATAATCTGATAACACTGGGCACAATCGAAACAGGTTTATCTGAACACACAAACCTGAATAAAAGAAAAAAAAATGGCAGCTTTTCATGTTTGATTCTAACGTGATAGTTATTTATACATAAAGCTCATGTAGTAACCTCTGTTCAAAATTATTTTGACTCACCAGAAAGTAGTATTGGATTGGACATAAGAGGTTTGACAACAGTATTCATATAAGATGTTGGAAATGTCAAAATAGGGAAAGCGAGAGGCTTTCAAATTAGCCCTGAGCAAAGGCTGGGAATTTATTAATTCTCTTCTAACAAGCAATGAGAGATAATATTTTCTGCCCTCACTCTGAAGCTACTATACAACATCTTTGTTCGTCAAATCAGGCTAATAATTATCTCAGCATACTACCTCCAGTAGAGCTTTAAAATATATATGAATACATGTTAAGAAAAATATCAGAAAGAGTTGGAAATAACATTTTGGATTTTTGAAAACCTCAGCGATATCCTATAATTAATTATGAAAGAATATTAAGTGAGCAGTAAAAAGTCACATAAAATACTAACCCTTTGCTTACCACGTATCTAATTCTAAGCTACAGTTCTGGTTAGCACCTATTTCCTGGGTCTTTTGGTATGTTTAAAGCCCTATTGAAATTCTCCAGCAATAAATAGAATTTACTATGTTGCAATCAATGTTATGAGGAACACCTACTAAGTAGAACAAGGCAAATTCCAGGAGTTCTATTGCTGGTATGGTTGTCTCTTTATAGTTCAGATCCAACAGAGTTATCAGGCAGTAATTTCATTTAAAGTATAAGCAAGCAAATCCTATTTTAGGTCAGTTGCATTTAATCTAACTATGGGAAAAAGTTGTTCAAATATCTCTATAAAGATAAAAAAACATTTTCATTGTCAAAGCTGAACATACTCAGTGAAAATCTGCAGAACCAAAAATTGAGGATAGGAATAAACAATAAATGAACTTACAAAGGCTATATTGCACAGAGATGAACAATATTTGGCAAACAGTTATTATTCTACGATTATTTTTCAATCTTTAAAAATTTCTAGCCCTCAAGAATACAGAGTTAATTAGAAACATGTGCAATAAAAATACTGAATGATCAAGTTTAAAATTTCTGTGAATGTGTTGTCTGATTATAATAACATGTAATTTACTTCTGCTTTGAACATTTGAGAATATAACATGAAGTAGAAATAATAACCAATATGATTTGGCATATATTATAATATCTATCTCAATTTGAAAACATAGGCCACAAATCACTTATTTCCAACAATGACCATTTCTGTCTCCAGAGCATGTGATCACAATTTACACCAACAGCTGATTCAATTAAGTTATAATTTTTTAAAATTCTATGGCATATCCTCCTACTGAGCCTAATTTTGTCTACAGTGGAAATCTTCTGTGCTTTCAAGCAGACCACTCCCTGCCTGTAGCCCTATCATTTAGAAACCTTTAAACAGGAATGCCAGAAAATATAAACTCTATTAATTTTTTGTACGTGAAATTAGGAAAAAATACAAAAAGCCATACTTGGTATTTCCTCCAGGATGTATACTGGCCATGAAGCAGCAGTTCAAAACAATTTATTAGTGAATTTAGGACAGACCATGCATGCAGCCAGAGATATATTTCAACAAAAATTTAGGACTGCAATATAACACGTTCAAGTTAGAATGCAGATTGATTATTACATGATATACTCTTTCAAAATTAGTTGTCGGCTACCTGGTTGGGTAAATACTGTCTGAAGAAATCTCTGCAAATACAATTTTCTCTTAAATAAATAGAACATAAAACTTCAGATTTTCCTAAATCTCACTTTTGCTGAACACTGATAGTTATTAAGCTAGACAGTTAAAAACCAAACTATAAAGGAAAAGAAATACGTACGTGTTGATTTCATTCCTTTCACTTACTTTCCTATCAAATCTCAAGAAAGAAATTTCCTATTCTCTACTTATGAGTGGAATAACAAGCTATAAAATTGCACTTTTTGAAGACAATGAGAAAACTGGATGAGTATCTGATGAAAATGCTTAGTACAAGAAGCCTCTTATCAGTACAGTAGAAGTGTTTTCAACCAGATAGCCTTATTTTGGAAGACAGCTCCAGGCCTACCTGAATTGTTTTAATATTATTGTAGCGTTAAAGCTAACTTAATCGTTCTGAAGTTTACATAGGAGTCATCCCTAGCTTAATATTCTCTATTTTTATTACAATTTGTGCTTTTTATATTTATTATAGGCAGACACTCTAGATAATAGTGATTTATAATATAGTCCATCAGTGTTCCTCTACCCCCCTTCCCCAATAAAATTTATTTCTGACTTGTCATCATACAACAGCATCAAGGGCTCCCAATCTTGCTCTTGTTTTCCCAACTTGGGATACCTATCTCATCCCACTGGAGTTAATATCAAAGGACAAAATCCACCAGGAAGGTCTTGAGCACAAGCCGTATTTATATTAATATGTGGTAGTGCTCTTCTAGGAAGGCCTTTATTTTAATAGGCAATTCGTAGACATTATTTCCAATAGCCTATGTCCAAACTTTCTACTGATTCTCAAGCATCAGTTCAATTTACACCACAGCTACAACAGTCTATCTCATGGGCCAAATGAAGATTAAATTACACTAAAGCACAAAAACCTATGAAAGTGCAAGCCAGTGTGAAGGCTTTTATTTCTGATATTGAAAGAACTTTATAATTGATAGGATTTTTTTACATACAGACATCTGCTTTGCTGCACTCATATTTTACATGTTGGGAAATGAGAAACCAGTTTTTCCTTCTAGTTTCTATCCCCTAAGTGATAATTTGCTCTTTGAACTAAAAAGTTAACCTAAAAATGGCATAAAAAGCAGGGGAAAAGCTGCTGGGTCAATCACATCCCTGAATTGATGTTGATGAAGTCCACAATGGGCTGCCCATTAGTCTGAGCAGAACCTTTAGCACTGTGAGATGTACATTTTCCAGTACTTGCTTCTAAGAAGATATCCTGGAACCCAAACTTTGTTGGTATGTATGCTGATTTCAGTCCAAGTTCGTCCAACATCAGACTCCTTCCCCATGTGTGGGTTTGTTTGTTTTGTTTTTTTGCTTAGGACTGCTGGTGATTGTACCCCAACTAGCCTTCTTTGGGACAGATACAAGAGGTGATCAACCTTCAGGTCTGAGTTTGAGATCACTCTTAAATTTCTTGCCCCTTCAGCAAAGCATCTTTCCATTATCCTTAAAGGACAAGCACCAGACGCTGAATCAAGACTGTTCACAATAGAGTTATTTACCACTTACCACTTTTGGGAGAGCTGCTCTTGAGAAAAACGTAGCTTATTTCTAAAGTGTAGTGTGTGTATGAGCGTGTATATTTGTGTTTTGTTTACTTCATTCTAAGAAAAATAGCATCACTCAATCTTGGCGTTAAGTGATTCCAAAGGTGAAATACTGATCGTGATATAGTATGTAAGACAAATGTCCTGAACAGGCGAGTTGTTCAGGGTATTAAAAACAGATTTTGTTCCTGTTCTTTTAAAGAAAGAAAGATGCATATAGCTGCTCCTGATTCAAAACTTGGTAAAGATTTTGTTAAGTTTTTCCTATATTGCTGCATATAGGTTTTTAAGAAGTCCTTCCCCTTGAAATGAATGTATTTGCTTTAGAGTGCCAGTCTTCAACAGACGTCAGCGCTCAAGGAGGTGGGAAGAGTCACACTGCACAGTTGCAGCAAGAGAACCCTATTATACCCAACTCCATATTGTTTCTGGGTTTCAATCAATAAACCTTTGGCAGGCCTTCTTCCAACGACAAGCTGTACACCACATATCTCTATTCTCCATCCCATACACTTTGCGACACTTCTTGCCCTCTCCTCTAGGTTTTCTGCCAGAAAGTTGAAAGAAAAACTGTTATTAAGGTAAGATGATGAGGTTGAAGATTGTACACACATATATAAAAAGAGGTAAAACAGCAGCTCAAACAATATTTAATTTTAATAAAATGATCAGTAACTAAAAAAGGCAAGCAAAAAAGCTCTTTACTCCTGTTGTAAATGTGAACAGTATAATCAAATAATGAATTGACTTTTACTAATAAGAGAAACAATAAAAAAGAACGAAACAGGTAAAGCACCAGACCAGATGGATTGCCTGCATTTTATAAAAAAAGCTCTGAATGATAACAATCTTTGCAAAAAAACCAAACAAACGATGAACTGGAACTTTTGAAACAGGGATTGACATTGGAAAGTTGGATAGGAGCAAATACTGCTTTAAAAAAGGCCAGGTTCTTACTTTACCAAAAAAATAAAATATTATCATTCATTTTTTTGCTAAAGAATAACTACAAAATGTTTGCAATGTTTCTAGGGAAAAAAATGAAATATGTTTTGTAGGACTTCATACATGAAGATTAATATGACTTCCTGCATAAAAGACAGTTGAAATATAAGAAATATTCTTAATATACTGTACTAGAATATTTGAAACAACATAATGAAAAATCAGCCACATTGACATTTCTTGATGCAGAGAAAACAATTAACAATTTGAATTTATTTATTTTAAAATGTTGGAAAATATATTTTGGAGGTTAATTTTATTAAACGGATAAAACTGATATAGTATATATATTATGAACGGCACAAATTATAGTTAATGGTGATTTCACTAACCCCTGTGAGATTCAAAAAGGGACAAGAGAATATTACTGCTGCTTATTTTGCCTTGGAAGGTCTTAAGAGAGATGGAAAACAAAATGAGAGAATAACCGGCATGAAGATGAAAGAAGTATATAAATTAAGGCCATTTGAAGTTCATTTGGTTTTAATAATTGAAAACTCCTTGGAAGGAATAGATATTTTAATGGAAAAGTTGAAGGAATTTGGTGTGGTAGCTAAATTTAAAATAAAGACTAAAAATTTAACAAAAATATGAGAAAAATTAAAAAAAACTACTTGGAAAAACTAGTTTTCAGATATGAATAAAAGATAAAACATCCAGATATTACTGCAACCAATAAAATTCTGCTGTATGTTATTTCAGAATAATTACGTTAAGATATGGAATGAAATTAAGAAAAATCTACCAAGATGGGAAAATTGCAACTTCCACTGTTTGAAAGATCTTCTGAGATAAAAATGAATATATTACCTACAATAATGTTTTATTTCAAACAATATCAATTTTGAAAAATGATGTGCCTTTTAAACAAAGTCAAAAATATATAATAGCCATTTGTACAGCAGGTAGGAAACCAATGGTTAAATATAAAATTCTGCAGGATACAAAGACAGAGGAAGGCTGTGATTATCCAGTTTTAAACTATAATTTTCAGAGTTTGGTTTTTGTAAAAAAACAAGAAGTCTTGCTGAGAAATAAAAAGAATGTTAGAAGATAATAACCTGAGGTTTGATTGGCAAAGTTTTTTATGATATAATAAAGTTAAAATTCCTATAGGAGAGAAAATATGTAGTTCAGGGTTGAATTGTGGAGTTCCTGGTGTTCTCTAAGCTTGGACATTTGTTTGCAAATGTTTCATTAGCAGTCTGCATTATCAGTATGACTGAGATTGTTTCCTGTTTATATACAGTAGCTAGCACTTCCAGTATTGGTGGGGATGTAGTTTTCTTCGTTAGGGTATTGTTTTCTGCTTGATTGCTTATCTAGTGTTAATTCCTGTTTATCTGGGTATTGGTTGCTGGAGAGGATATCGTTTAGCTTTTTATTGTCTCTTCTGAATGATATGTATACATATGAAATGGGCAGTTTGTCTGAATGCGAAGCTTACAGGAATTCCTTAGTGTTCCGAAATATTGTGGTCCAACAGCTACCAGCTGAGCTGTTGGTGAAAAATCTGACAGCAATGAACACTGTGCCCTGGAGACTGAGGAAGACTCTGTTGGGGTGTTTGGAGTCAGAGCAGGGATTAGAGAGGCATGTCGGCCACCAGGTGGCGCCTGAGTTAGGGAGCAATGAGGAAGAACAGAGGGAGGCTGTTCCTGACGTGCGTATGCATAGGGCTGTGAGGAGGAGGGAGCAGCTTCGGAAGCAGGGTCAGAGAAGAAAATAGAATACAGGTGGCTAATGATTGGCCCCTCCCAGAGAGCTTATAAATGGAGCAAAGGGAGGAGAATTTTGCAGGAAACAACAGTTTACTAATTTAGCCATGTGGAAGGCTTTCAGAAAATCTGTGAGTTGCTATCAAGCCTTATTTTAATTAAGATAGCATTCTGGGCTCTCAGCCAGGGGATTGCTTATCTCTGCATTAGTTGTGGCATACAGCCAGGTATGCTTTCGTGTGTTTTAAGACCCGAAACAGAACAAAGATTCTTCTTCAAAATACACTGGACTTTTGTTTTTTCCTTGAAGACATTTCACTTCTCATCCAAGAAGTTTGGAAAAAGTATCTTTGGAACAACCATGACCTGGATGCCTGAGAATCTCCATAGAATTCCCTAGTGTTTTTGGATTTAGCTTGGTTTAAGATACTCACAGTTTCCCAGTTGAAACTATGGTTAAGTATGTGTTGTTAGATTAAGGAGTTTTTAATCACGTTTCCTGATTGCTGGTTGGTGCTCAAGGATCAGCTCTGCTAATTGTCTGCCTATCTGTCTGTCTGTGTCCTACATAATTACATATCTTACACTGTAAGTTGCAGATGACTCCTGTTTTTTTTTTTTTCTTTTTGTCCTCTTTTATTTGTTTTACTTAAAATGTTTGGAGACCTTTAGTTGGTTTGAGTGCTACAATGATGTTATGTGATTGTAATAATCTGTGTGAATAGTTTATAAGATGTTTTTGATGTATGACAGTGTTGTCCTATTATAATTTGTTTTGACTGTGATATAGTGGATTGAATGGTCAGGCATATTTTGATCAAGTTGTGTGGGAACTTATTTTGTTGGAAGATGTTGTATAGGTGGTCTGTTTCCTTTTTCTGGTATTCTGGGTTATTGCAGTATGGATGTAGTTGTTTGAATAATAATCTTACCAAACTCCTCTTGTGAGAAGTTTAGTTGTTACTTTGGTAATGGAGAACTTGGTTACTGAAGTTGCTTTTTGATAGACACTGGTGTTTTGCCATTGTTTCTTGTGCTGATAAGAATATTCAGGAAGGGCAGTATGTTTTCTTTGTCCCTTGTGAATTTGATTACTTGGAAGATATTTTTGATTGTTTCATGTGATCTTCTCTAATTGTTTCTTTTTTATTATGATGAAGGTGTTGTTCATATACTGAATCCACACTTTTGGTTGTACTTTATTTTCTTTGTTCATTTTCCCTTTTGATTTCCTTTTGTTCTATAAAAAATCTTAACAAATATGAGTAAATGTTGATAGTGTAAGTGTTAAACACTACACCACAGTGTATGGCTTCCATTGCTGAGGCAGCAAAGGAGAAATCTTCTTTCATCTGACTGAAAATGAGGCTAAGAAACTAGGTGCATCTTTAACAGATACCACATTCTACAGATTTTGGTTTCTGGAAAAATTCATACTGAAATCTCTATTCAAAATTCTGGCCAAGTAAAATTATTAGGAGTGTCACTAGAAATCTAGGGATTATTCAGAAGACCAAAGATCACAAATATTGAATGAAAAATACATAGAAAAATATATAAGAGTACATAATGAAAACATGCTTCAAGGTATGAAGAATTTTGAGGGTACTGCCAAGGTAAATTAGAGTTTTATGCTATAGTAGCATAATAGTAAGTAAGTATATAGTAGTAAGTAAGTTTATAGTAGTAAAATATGTAGTAAGAAAACAGAGTACTACAACCCTGTTACATCTTTAGAATAACATTTCTTCAAATTTTATTAATCTTTTTACGAATAAAACATTCTTTTTGCCACTCTTTCAATATGACAACATATTTTTCTATTCCTTTTTTATCTAAACTTCTGTAGCCTCTTCTAAACTTCACAAAACACTTATATATTTCTCTGGTTTTGTTTTCCTCTTTCTATCTGTATTTTTTTTTAGTTAGGCCTTACTAATTTTTCTTTTTTAATTTTAAAAGAGATTGAATGTGGCTTATTTTGTGATGAACTGAAAATAAATAATTGCCACTTGAGGATAAATTGCATTGTTAAAAATAATTAATCTGTATTTATTTTGAAAAGAAATTCAGACTTAAAACAGATTGGCCACAGAAACCCTCATTAATTAATTCGGTTCATTAAGAGCCTCCTACCTGAGGCCAACTGATGCTCTAGGGGGAGATGAAAGAACAGCATGGATCTGGTGCTTTTGTTCTCCGATCCCCACATGCCGTGTGTGAGTTGGTGAAACCTAGCAAGAGAAACAAAGATGGAGTTCTAATTGCAGAATTAAAAGATACAATATGGATAATAAAACTAAATTATCTTGTATTGTGTTTTAATCTGTGGATTCATCACCTTAATTCCATGGACTTTCTCACAATGGAATAGAGGACATATTACAAGACTCAATGGTCAGCTTCAGCTCAATAATGAAGGGTAAAGATATGAAAGAAAAATGATTTGGAGCATTCTAAGCATACAATACTCTTGCATATAAGTTGACATTCTTGCTGATCATCTGCTTCAGATATCAGGGAAGGGTTTCAATCATAAGAAGGGGTTAAACGAACCAGGGAAATTTGCCAGAATTCATGACTGAATATATCATACTATTCCCTGCCTAGGCATGGTAGTGTATTATATTCACATCAGTGTGAATTTATCACACTATTCCCTTGCAAACATATGGACCATTTTCAAAAACATCCAAGAAAGAAAATGTTAGATTCTGTGCCAATAAATAACTACTTAGTACTTAAACTGGCTTTATTTTTCCTCTTAGGGATTCTGCTTGGAATAGATTCCTCCCCCGGTTTTGATTTAAAATTGAGGTAGTGAGTGCATGCAGACCATAGTTTCTGCAATTCTTTCCAACCCTTTTACCATCAGGGGATATGGGAAATATCTGTATTTTCTTCTGTATAAAGATCAAAGTAAATAGATCATAAAGAAAAGGGGGGGGAAATCTTAGTAAAATAACCAGCAAGCAATAAAATGTGCATATGAACCAAATCAATAAAGTTATCAAATGTTTAAATAGCTATAATAAAATTTGCAACCTTTTTAGAGGTTGGTGATATCTGGTAGTATGTCAGTTAGGAGAAAGTGATCTCGTCTTTCAGGAAAGAAGAATATTGTAGGTAATGAAGCAGCATGTTGCATATTATGCATATGTATGTACTTTGACCTCAGAGGTCGTCATGGTGCATACATATACCGGCATATTATGTATAAAGATCTAATCAGCTTGGTGCACAGGTGTTTTGTCTGTGTTCGTATTTTTGGAGTTCCCTCTTGTTACCCCTAATTTCCCTCTTGTTCACCCTAATTTAGTTGTATGAGGTGCAATGACAGTAAAGTAAAGTAAAGTAAAGTAAAGTAAAGTAAAGTAAAGTAAAGTAAAGTAAAGTAAAGTAAAGTAAAGTAAAG